>CAJHQP010001329.1:0-120220 GCA_905132765.1 Moricandia arvensis | reverse complement strand
TAATATATAAAATACATGATGAAACATTGAAACGCAGCTACCAAAATATGGGTGTGTTTAGCAAAACAACGAAAAGATTATGGGCGTAATTTAATTTATAGCTAACGTCAAGGACTAACTAATAATAACTAGAGTCATACTAAAATCTATTGACTGAGAAACAAAACTCTAAAGTCGTGTCCTTCAATGGTGACGACGGAGGTTAGCACCGCCGTCTCCGGCATGGAACCAACGTCTCCGCCTTTAGAATCAGACGGCTCTACTGGTAACCCTAATTATCCTCTCTCTCTCTCTCTGAAGAAGCGAGTAGAATCAATAAGTCACCTCACTGAGTTTCGTTTGCAGATTTCCTTGGTAACGATAGGTTAAAGGCAACGTTTTCAAGTGGAAGTCTTGATTTTGATGATTGGACTTTGTTAATCTCCGAAGTAGAGACTTCGTTCCCAGTAAGTTTCTCATCTGGTGTAAAGTTGAAAGCCTTGCGTTACATTCCATTTGAATATTTGATATTGGTGAGCTTGCTATCGTAGGATGATATTGAGAAGCTGTGTTTAGTCTACGATGCTTTCTTGTTGGAGTTTCCCTTGTGCCATGGCTATTGGAGGAAGTATGCTTACCATAAGATACAGTTATGCACTCTTGAAGATACTGTTGAAGTTTTCGAACGAGCAATACAAGCAGCTACTTATTGTGTAGCTGTATGGCTGGACTATTGCACCTTCGCTGTTGCTGCGTATGAAGATCACCATGATGTTTGTAGGTATATCTGAATTTATGGGATATGGGTACGCTTTGTGTTTCTTCTTTGAGTAATGTAGGCGATGATAGACTGCTATTTTCATTCCACTTCCTCTATCTATTGTTATTATCGTTTGTTTGGAGAGATCCGGCTTATTTTTGGAACTGATTACTTTACATAAACATATTTTGGCAGGTTATTTGAGAGGGGCCTTTCATTTGCTGGCAAAGATTATTCTTGCTGCGCTCTCTGGGACAAATATATAGAGTTTCTCTTGGGTAAGAAGCAATGGAGTTCACTGGCACATGTATATCTTCGGACCCTGAGATATCCAACCAAAAAGTTGCATTTCTACTACAAAAAGTATTTCCTTTCACAGTTGTTCTATAATGACAATTATGATGTTCTGCTACTTCGGGTGTCTGTGGCTTAAGTTTCTCCATTACTTTATTCTTGCCCTGTATTTTTTTTCAGCTTCAGGAAAATTGCAGCTTCTTTGAAAGAGAATATTAAATGTAGAATAGATGTTAATGGAGACCTTTCTTCAGACCCCATGGAAGAAGATTTGGTCCCTAAACGTTACACTGATGAGGAGATCTCTGTAGTTATAAGAGACTTGATGGGTCCTTCCTCTAGCTTGGCTGTGGCAAAAGCACTGCATTCATATTTGTCAATTGGGGAACAGTTCTATCAAGATTCACAGGAATTGAAGGATAAAATAAGTTGCTTTGAGACGCAAATCCGCAGGTCGTATTTTCATGTAAAGCCGATGGACACTAATCAGCTTGACAATTGGCATAAGTATCTGAGCTTTGCAGAAACATATGGGGACTTTGATTGGGTAGGAGAATGTCTTGGTTTCTTCTTCTGCTTGGCTTTTGTTCCTTTCTTGTTTATATTTTAAACTTTTCAATTTTTTAAAAGTGCAGGCTATCAAGCTTTATGAGAGATGCTTAATACCATGTGCTAATTACACCGAGTTCTGGTTCCGGTATGTGGATTTTGTTGAAAGCAATGGTGGAAGGGAGCTAGCTAACTTTGCGTTGGCTCGAGCATCACAAACTTTTGTCAAGGTATATGAGATTACGATTGCTTTTGTGTATCCAAAAAATGGAAGCAAGGAGGACGAGCTACTAGATTCTCACATACACTTAATGTCCTTGTATGTTCATTGTAGAATGCATCTGCTATCCATCTATTCAATGCACGATTCAAGGAACACATCGGAGATGCATCTGCTGCATCTGTTGCTCTTTCCCTATGTGGCGAGGAGCTTGGTGTTGGTTTTGTTGAAAATGTAACTAAGAAGGCTAACATGGAGAAGCGTCTGGTATGGATGATACACTACTCTGTACCATTTGGTTTGATGAGTATCTGATTATTCGGTGCTCCATGTAGGGTAATTTTGAAGCGGCTGTTACTACATACAGAGAGGCTTTGAAGAAAACACTCACTGGAAAAGAAAACTTAGAAACCACCGCACTGTTGTATGTTCAATTTTCTCGTCTCAAGTACATGGTAAGTAATGTTTTGACTCATGAAGCTTTTATGGCTTCAGTCATCTATCATTAGAATGTCATAATACAGAGTTCGGGGAACTGTTTGGGCCACTATCATACATTCAGTTCGTTGTATAAATTGAAAATTTTATTTATCTGGCGGTTTACTTTATTCTTTAGATAACAAACAGTGCTGATGAGGCAGCTCAGATTCTGATAGAGGGCAATGAGAAAGTTCCTCACTGCAAATTACTTCTTGAGGTGCGTACCATGTGTTTATGACTGGAAATTTGAATCTCTTCAAACATTTAATCAAGATTCCCCATTTGGAGATCATAATTCTTCTCTCTACCATCTGTTAAATTCAATCCTTGTTAATCTTTGTGCTAACAGGAGCTAATAAGACTCATGATGATGCATGGAGGGTCTCGACAAGTTGATTTGTTAGATCCTATCATAGATAAAGAAATTTCTCACCAGGCTGATTCCTCCGGTGGTCTTAGCGCTGAGGACAAGGAGAACATTTCAAATTTATACATGGAGGTAAGTTTTCTTTTACGGACGGGACAATCAAGTAGCCTCTCTTGCTTATGGCTTTTTCTGTTTCCTTTTCTTTCATTTCTTGGTCTTATTTAGTAATTTCTCTCTATTTTGAGCAGTTTATTGACCTCTCTGGAACCATACATGATGTGAGGAAGGCTTTGGGTCGACACATTAGATTATTCCCACATTCTGCTAAAGCCAAGTTGCATGAGTCTCGTCCTTTAGGGAATTCACTCCGAGAATTGATTCAACGAAGAGAAAAGACTCGTGAGTGCTTGTATCAGGACCAGTCAACAAACAAGGGCACTGGCAGCACAGTTGTTTCGCCACTGGAAGAAAAGAAAGACTTGCCTCTGAACTCTGATGGTGCTCAATCTAACGATGCTGTGCGGTCTGACTATATAAACATTGAGCCTAATATGGAGTCAGGAGTTCACGTTGAAGAAAACAATCATGTTGCAGACAGGGAGAAGCTCTGTGAGTCACAGAGTGATCTGTCTACGAGACTAAGGTCGGATGAAAGTGGTGAATGCTCTCGCGAAGGAAGCCTACCGATCCAAGGCACGCCAAAACATGGTTTTGTCGCTAAACAAGCTCAGTTCTCGTCCAGTTCAGTAGATACTGTGAAATCTGATGCTATAGAGATCCAGCCTAGTGGCTTCGTGAGTCCCCAAAGTTACCAAAACCAAGAGCTTCTCAGGCAAGCTAGTCGAAACAGGTACCAGAGAAGAGACTTTAACCAGAATCATAGAGATCCCAAACCTCGCTCACAGGAGAGACCTCACCAGATGTCATATTCTCCAGTCACAACTGGGCGTGGGGGTTTTAGCCAGCAGATGGCTGTTGCTCCTCGAGACAATCGCGTAGTCTCACAGACTCTGCAAAACCAGTCTCAGTACTCTGCATCTCAGCTGCATCCCATGGTTCAAACATCCAATGCTTATCCTCAAGCCCAGATTCCTGGACAGCACATGAGTGTAGCCTCTTCTGACAATCCAGCAGCAGTGCAAAGCTCATTCTCACAGATTCCGCAGAACCAATATCAAGGCTCTGCAGCTCAGGTTCAAACATCCTTCGCTTATCCTCAGCCTCAGATTCCTCAGAATCCAGTGCAAAGTAATGACCAACTAGAAGGTCAGGTGCAGAGCAACGAAGCTTATAACCAGATGTGGCAACAATATTACTATTACAATTACTACTACTACCAACAACAACAACAGCAACAGCTTCTGCCTGAACAAGCACAACCAAATCAGAATTCTCAGCCGCAACTAGATCCAAATCTTGTCTCCAAACAGTACCAAACTCAAGTCGGAACACAGCACCCGCAATCTCAACAGGTGGAACAAGTCAATACACAGCAACAGAGCCAACAACCACAAAATCAACAGCAAATACAATTCCAGCAACAACAACAACAAGAGTGGCTTCAACAGCAGCAACAATGGCAACAACAACAGGAACAGTATCATCTCTATCTTCAGCAGCAACAGTTGCAAGGAGAAGCAAAAGGTGATGAACAGAGACCCTCCTCTGTGCCACAAGTGTCCACAAGGGACAGTGATGTTCAAAAGGTTGGCTTCCAAAACCAAAAGTAATGCTTTGTATCTATTGGTATCATCTTAAAACAGTTTAACTAATAATAGTATATGCTTGTTCTTGTAGAATGGAGAATCTGGAGGACACAACGGAGAACACTCTTCTGACACTTCTATCACCTCCATATGAGTTTCATGAATGTCTAATTGTTTCAGGCTCACTGTGTTATATATCTAAAGTACACATTGTCATTTAAATATTTTAAGTACATTTCCGTAAATTTTAAAATCTAAAAGAAGAATCTTAAATCGAAAGTTATAAAAAAGTAGGAGGGCTTGGACACCCGTCAAATAACGTGTGTGAATCGTCCAGCTGGTTACACAACACACGTGTTCGTTTTGTATTGGAGTAGAAGCGCCCACCAAAGGAACAATTCGTAGCCGTCGATTGGATCCAATAGGAGCCGTCATAAGTAAGTATTGACCGTTCGTGGAAGTTATGTGAGAGAGAGAAAGAAACCCAGAGAGAGAGAGAGAGAACCCTCCTCAAGTAGTAGAGAAAGAGACCACAAATCAATTAAAAACACAAAAGAAGAAGAAGAGAAAGCTCTCTCTCTCTTCCTGTTTCTCTCTCAGAGGTCGGTCTTCGTCTTCTTCTCCAAATTTCGATCGCTTCCTTCCTCTGTATATTTCGTTTTTTTTTTGTTCCTGTGTTGTTTGACTTTCGATTTCTATATTATGTGGTTGTTATGCTTATTCTCGACGTGAATTGTTGGACTTTCTTAGACAAATCCGCCATTTTCACCTGGTTTTCTGGAAGATTTTGTCCTTTTAATACTTTGTGCTGGAGAAAGAGTTTTGATTAGTGAATTTTTTTTTTCTTGTGGGGTTTAGTTTATGGTGAGCTATAGTTTGAATTTTGATTGGCTGAAATAGTTTCATTTAAAAAAAAACACTTTTTGTTATATTAGCTATTCAAGTTTCTCGTAACGATTACTTGATTTGATGTTCGAGTATCTCTGATTTGGAGTTTGCTTTGTAGTTTAATCAATCATGTAAGCTAGTTTCTCTGATTGATTTGTTTATCGGTTTAGGAATATAGACCCACTTGTGAAGATTAATTAGGGTTTTCTGTTTAATATTCTTTGTTTTTTTGCTATTTCTGATTGGTTGACTTTTTTTTTTTTTTGATGGTCTGTGTTTTTTTACAGCATATGTTGTTGGCTTGATCCTTCAGTAAGGTCTCCTTTGCACATAAACTTGCTTGACTAGTTTGAAACAGAGAGCCAATGCCATATATAGACATGAAGAGCAAGACAAGCAAGTCTCTTGGTGTCTGTAAGAAACCTAAACCAACTACTAGAAACTCATCCTCTCTCTCCAAAATCTCAGGGCACTTGGAAAGCATGACAACAACAGCTACTCTTACTTGCCCTGACCTTGAGAAACAACATCTTGGTAAATCTTTCTCCTTGTTAAAAGTAGTGTGTCCAAATTGTTGCCTTATTCTAAACTACCTTCTGGTGTCTCTCATTCGTTTTTGATAATGTTTTTTTTCTATCTCTGATGATTTATAGTTTCTGATGCTTTTGCTCGGGATGTTAAAACCGATGAGTCCGCTGAAATGCTTGTTGAAGATACTTCTCAGTCTCCGGATTTTGCATCTTCTGTTGATGGTTCTGACTCTGTCCCAAAAATGGTAGTATTTGATATGTGCAGCTGACTTTCATTTTATCCTTTTGTTTCACAGATGCTAGATGAGTAACATTTTATTATTCATGTGCAGGAGACGGCTTGCAGCTATATAGCAAACTCGGATACAATATTTTCACCTGTGTTGAATGATGAACTGGATGGAATTGATCGAGGTATCTATTACTCGTGCAGTTTCGATCTAAGTTTTACTTTTTTTCTAATACAAGAAACATTGTAATTATTTGTCTACAGTTTTTACGGCAGGAAACTCTGTGCACTGGGAAATTCCCAGGTGGGGAGGCGACGAGAGCACCACAAGATTTGCTTTGACAACCAAACGTGCAACGTTTCTGATTTCTTTATTTCTGACGTTCTTATTGCGAGCTTGCCGTTTGATGAGAGTGGAAACAATGATGCTTTCACCGAGATAAGTCCATTGCCTCATTTCATATTCCCAGAGCAGTACATGTTACTACCTTACCTGGAAGATGGAGCAGCCAACACAGATGATGTCAAGTCAGATGCTGACAACATGATTGCTCCCGATAACCATGACTTATTTCTGGCATTCAACCGGACAAGATCACACAATATGCAACCGGAGGATCCCGCTGAATCTGAACAAGCTGAAGATTTTGACCCTCAACTTTTTATAAGAATCAGCCGGAACTATCGGATGTTGTATCCAACTATTGGCCTAGGGACACCCCAAGAACGAAGGATGTGACTCTTGTTCTTGATTTGGATGGTATGTCTGTCCTCATCTTGTTCTTATTGAGTCTGACTTGTCCTTTCACGATAACACTCATCATGAGCTCACTCATCATATTAGTTTGTTCCTTTATTGTATATTTAAATATGTTTGGGCGCAGGATGTTAACCGACTTAATTTTCATTTTGTTTGTTTGTATGATGAGAAATTATGGTGAAGCTTTATTATGACTGTATTGGTTAGAATTTTCTGTTTTGCTTACCTCTAAGGTGGGAGTGCTAACCACATATCAAATATCTTTTCTTTCTCAAATGCAGAAACTTTGGTTCATTCGACTCTGGAATCGTGCAGTACTGCAGATTTTTCCTTCAGAGTCTTTTTCAACATGCAAGAGAACACGGTCTACGTGAAGCAAAGGCCACACCTGTACAAGTTCTTGGAGAGGGTGGTCGAACTGTTCCATGTCGTTATCTTCACGGCTAGCCACAGCATCTATGCTTCACAACTTCTAGATATATTGGACCCAGATGGAAAGTTCATATCGCAGCGTTTTTATCGAGACTCATGCATTCTTTCGGATGGAATTTACACCAAGGATCTAACTGTTCTGGGTCTTGATTTGGCCAAAGTGGCTATAATTGACAACTGTCCGCAGGTATTTCATCTGGAGATCTGCCATTGATCTGTCAGTTTTCATTGATGTCTGGTGTTTCTTTATGTTTATTGTTCACTCTTACTAACACTGTTCTTTTCATGAAAAGACACAGCGATCAACTTTTGTTTGAAGAATATCTGTCATCAGAAATCTAAAACGTTATGGACACTCAAGGTGTACCTGTTGATCATCTAAACTCTTTCTTTTTATGTGTTTCAGGTGTACAGGTTGCAAATAAATAACGGGATCCTATCAAAAGTTGGTATGATGATCCAACTGATGATGGTTTGATTACTATACTTCCCTTCTTGGAGACTTTGGCTGTTGCTGATGATGTGCGGCCTATCATTGGCAGGAGATTTGGTAACAAGGAATAAGAGCTTCCTTCTCTTTTTTTGTCTATATACATCGAGTGCAGATTCTGATTTCTCTTCTTTGGAATATTAGTCATAAATGGCCCTTAATTTTAGTTCCTTATCTCTTTTTAGGTCTTTAATTAGGTAACCAAAGAATAAGCTCGTCTGAGTCTAGTGAGAGTAAGTTTTCCTTGCTTGCTCGCTTTTATAGAACCTTCTGAATAGAAGAACTAGTTGTTGTGGGCTTAAATCCTATTCTATTACTGGTTCTTCTCTGCCAAGATAGATCCTAGATCTTGCAGTTTGTTACAAATGTACAGTTGGTTAAGCTGAGATAATGGATGTGTACAAATGAGTTCTTATTGCGTGAAATCATTTTGGATGTTAACACCAGTTGCGTTCATGTCTTTGTCTTTAAACTTCTCTTATACTGATTAGTTAAACCTTTTAGCTGCTTTTTTTCCAGTAATATGAACACAGAGAATGCTATGCTAGTAATGCAGAAGTTGAGCTTGAATCTTCATCCAGCTTGTATGGTTTATTGTAAAGGGTTTTTAAGCAAAGTTATTACACTTTGCGCCTCTGGCCTTTGCCAAAATCAGATAAGAAATCCTACTTCGAGGTGGGAGGAATACTGAAAATGCGATGATCATCGGTTCAACTCCATGGTATATATGTATATAGTCTATAATCCTCGTAAAAGTTTTCATAATTTTGCATGCCTTGTGTGCAGATATCATCGAACGAGTTAACGAACCTTAACTATATTATATACGCTATTAAGGAAATGACTGAGTAAGTATCTTACATCCGTTTTTACTTGTCATTTTTTTTACTCTAACAAGCTTCCTTTGCTTCTGGCTTTTTATTTTCCTTCCTATCTAACCATTGTTTTGCCTAAACTGAAGCCATGTAAGCTGTTTCCCAGTTTGTATCTTAACCCAATTCAAACGTGTCTTCTGTTTCTCGCCATTGTTTCATGTAGATAATAGAATTATATCATACACCTTCACTGATGATTAATAATATGTAGTATATCTCAGTTCCAGCAATGTTCTTAATTGATTTTCGAGGGTTGCTTGTTTTGTTCTCCTAGGTTTTTAACATACTCTGCTGAGTGATTAGTTTAAAGTTCATTAGTGTGTTTGATCTTTGATGTCGTCCGAGTGAAAATCCCAGGAAGCAGGGCTCTGCTGAAACCAATCTCAGGCTCTCTATTTGCCCATGAAAGTAATCTTTTCAACAGTTGGAAATTGCATTTCATCAGTCGTTAGAGACATTTCGTTTCTCGACGGATAGTAATTTACAGCTTTTGCAGAGAACCCTTTTTTGTCAATCACTCTACATTATAACCATAATCAACTATACACACTTCCAAGTGTAAAAGACATCTTATAATCACGTGTTTCGACGTGAACCGTTTTTATACGGTCTTGGTTCGATTCAACGGTTAAATTAGAACTTGGGTTTTGCTGTAATTGGACCGTCAAGAGAGGAGTGATTCTCAGGCGGACCACCGGTATTGTCTAAATCAAAAATAAAATCGTGGTTTATACATGAGAGGAGAACTGAAACTACTTATGGGCCAAACCGGAACCGAACCGAAAAATCGAGACCAAAATTGGATTATAAATTACAAAAATCCGAACGGTTCTTATATTCC
Organism: Moricandia arvensis; assembly: GCA_905132765.1. Lineage (NCBI taxonomy): Eukaryota > Viridiplantae > Streptophyta > Magnoliopsida > Brassicales > Brassicaceae > Moricandia > Moricandia arvensis. Next base: position 110,820 of record CAJHQP010001329.1, on the reverse strand, counting down.
TAAATTTAAAAACTGAAACTGAACCGAGATTGAACCAAGAAAACCGAATGAGATGTCTGAATATTTTAATATATTAAAAAATAATTCCTTTTAAATTTTTTTACATATATAAACAAATATAAATAAAGATATTAGAAAAACTCGAACAACCAGAATCCGAAAGTTACCTGAATTTTTTTGTTTCTTTTACGGGTTTAGATCGGGATTTTCAATTATTTTGGATTTAAATCGACAATCCCAATTATTTATATTTCGATCTCTTGGGATTTTATAAGAAAATAGAAACTTGATCTGACCCAACATTATCCGATATGACCGATCCGGAAAATATCCGCTTCCTAAACGGTTCTTAAATGTCCCAATCCGAATAATCCCAAAAACCGAATACAACCGAACCAAACCGATCTGACCCGAACAAAAGATAATACTTGGTCACACTAAGTGAAACACTCGGAAATAGTCTTGGTCATTATCCATCCACACACCATTGCAACTCAAGTGGTAGGAAGAAGAGAAGATGCTGAGAACTTGTGCGCTTCTCTGTTCCTCGACACCAATCACTTTCACACCAATTCAACTATCCAATCCCAACAATACTTCCCTTCATTTCCCGACCTTCGAACTATCTCCTTCCGTCTCGGCTTCGTCTCGTGTCCATGTCACTTCGGCCTTGTTGGGGCTCGTGGAAGATGTAGCTTCATCGTTCGCAGCACCGGTAACTAAGTTCGTTTTTCTTTCTTGGTTTGGTTGATAATATTTTTGGAAATTTTGGTTTTAAAACCGAAGTCTTTAGCAACTGAATTATACATAAATTGTTGTCTTTTGATTGATTGGTTCTATGTGCTCTTTCAGTACTGAGGAAGCTGTGGAAACCAGTAGTAACAGTAAGCTGGACTTGGTTGAAGTTGGGTTCTTGTCTGGTGTTCATGGCCTACAAGGCGAGATTTGCATAAAACCAAACACTGATTTTCCTGATTTACGTTTCTCTAAGGTAAGACTGTTTACAACAGAAGAGAAACCTTGTAGAAAGTTTGAGTTTTTATTTAATCCTCATTCTCTTTGACATTACCTTTCTATTTGACTTCATTAGCCTGGTAGAAGATGGCTAAACAACAGTTGATGGGACAGATAAGATTGATGAGGTTGAGTTAGTTGAAGGCAGACCTCATCCCGCTCAGAAGAGTTGGATTCTCAAGTTTTCGAGGGTTTAGATGATGTTGATCAGGTAAGTGTGTAATGATCCACATGAGAAGACTCAGAAGATAAATTTTTTGATATGATTTTTTTTCTTTAGGTGAGCAACTCGTTGGGGCAACTCTTCTTGCTGAGGAAGATGATCGTCCTGAGCTTGATGATGGAGAGTTTTACAGTCGTGATCTTGTAGGCATGAAGAGTTCTTCTCAAGTGTAGTATTTGATTTGCCTCTTGTATCGTCCAATGTAAAGAGTATCAAGTCTGAATCAGTTATGTTTTTATACAGGAGACTGGTCAACTTGTTGGAACTGTTGCTAATGTTTTTGACAATGGAGGAAATGATCTTCTACATGTCTTGCTTGATTCATCCATGGAACGTCTGCAACGGGCAGTGCAAAACCGAACCAGCTCGTATGGATACCTTTCGTAGATGCTATTGTTCCCGATGTTGATTTAGAGAGAAGGGAGATGTATATAACTCCTCCAAAGGGACTCCTGGAGGTGAATATGCGAGCAGATGAACGTTCCAAGAAAGAAAGAAGGCAGCTTGTGAGGCATATTCCTTCATATTGACTAGTCTGATTATTGACTCTTTTTCCTTGATATCTTCTTTGTCTCTTAAACTATACGTTTCTGGTCATTTCAGGAGTGGAAAGAAGAAAAAAGCAGCAGAAGCGGCTTATTGCTGCTAAAAAGAAGTTATGTGAACTGGAGCAGAAGCATGTGTTTGATGGATTAAGGTTCGGAGAAAAGTCTCAGAGGAGTTTGCTTGCTGATCATATCCTTGATGTTAACTCCACTCTGCTTCAGAAAGCTTTGCAAAGTGTGAGAATTCATCTAAGAAGAGGTAAATAACTCTTTGAAGAAAGTTTCACAACCATTTCGAGAAGCCTGTTTTTCTCATTATTTCGTTTTGGAGCTTCATGAAATTAGATGGAACGTAACTGAGGAATCAATGCGCTGAGAGCTAGAGAATCGGACTGTACTCTAAATGTATCACGTGAATGCCTTGGTTTTGATGCAAGTAAAGAGAAACTTGGTGATAACTTCAGTTTTCTCAACAAGGGAAAAGTCTATTCTCTGAGGGAAAAGTTTCTAATTTGTTTGGTTCTCAATGATCATGAGATTGAACCAAGTGGAAGGTGAGAGTGGTGCAGTCTCGTACCTTCATACACTACTTGATGATGAGCAGAGGTTCCTAAAGGTTAGCTGATAATACAAAATCATGAATTTTTTTTTGTCATTTAGTGATGCTTATACTAGATAACTCATGGGGTTACATGCAGGAAGAAGAACGTGCTTGTGTGCCCCTCGTGGTAGTTTTCCCCCTGAACATGCCATTGAAGATCTGGCAGAATTTATTTCAGGATAATGATTATTTTGGATTTGAATCAGAAAAGGTGTAGGCTTTAGTTTCTCTCTATTATCAGTTCTAGCAGCATTTTTCTTACAAAAATCATGTTCATACTCATATCTAGGTATGGTTCCTCAAAGAAGAAACGCTTCCTGTAGTTTGTATCTCACCAGAGGAACCGAAAAAGCACAAAATTTTGATGAAATCACCGTGGGAGATACTTAAGTCCCCTGTTGGCTCTGGAGGAGTCTTGAGCGTCCTGACTTCACATGGGATCACAGACTCTCTTTCCAGCCTAGGAATCGATTACCTTCAGGTATCAGATAACTAAAAACTCATAGATTTATCTCTGTGATCCAACTCATATCAAGAAAAGTTTGTTCCTCTCTGACTTTCTCCTTCAAATTTGGGCATCTTTCCATAGGTACACAGCATTGAAACAAGATCACAACCTCCGCAGCATTACATCAACCCAATGCTAGTTGGATTCATGAGCACAAAAGGTGCGGAGATTGGGATTCAGGTGACGGAAGAAGCTGAAGTCAAGAACTTGGAAATGATACTGACATTGAAGTTTCTCAAGAGATTGAAAGGAAAAATTGAGTTTGAAGCTGTGATGAAGATGAACTCACATGTCCAGAAGGTTGAGAAAGAGTGGATCGAGTGCGTACCATCAGAACCAAACTCGTTGAGTTTCGTTCTGATATTTACAGAGTCTTGAGTGAGTGTTCATCACCAGCTAAGATCTGTTTGATGAACATCGCAGTTTAGAACATGTATATGATATTATTCCTTTAGTTTTTATTCCTTCCTCACATCTAAAAGCTTCTAGAAAGAGAAGACATGACAGGCCTGCGTTTTAAACAAGATACATAAAGTTTAGACATTACATTCCCAAAATAGTATTTGTTCCCTCAGGAAGTGTCTGAATAGAGAGCAATGTAAAAACAGAGTACAATAAACTCAAAGTAGACCCAAGCTCCCTCTTCCTTTCTTAAAACAAACAACTTCATGTTTCTTTTTTGATAACTGCTCAGACATTTTAAAATTAATATGTTTTTGATTATGTTATTAAACATGTTGTTGATGGTCTAACCGATAACCATTCTAAGAACAATAGGAAGGAAGAGGTAACCATTTTAGAAACACTAAGAAATAAGAGGAATGGAATAAGTAGAAATAAAAATATAGGAACGATAGCAAAAAGAAATTATTCCTCATAAATGGAACATACTGTTTTTTTTTTCCATTCCTTTCGTCAGTTTTGAATCTGCTCTACCCGTTAGATTATATTGAGACCTTGCTATATAGATCCAACATTTTTGCTTAGTCATTTTTGTTGAGCCTAAGTACCCAAATCCACCAGCAAAGTTGTAAAAATAACTTCGGAATGGCTAACAGCGGAGGCAAAGCGAGAGACTTTGAAACGGTTGGCGCCACAATATAATGGTCATTCTGTTATTATGTTAAAGACAATGGTTTTTACAAAGAGAATTCGGCCAAAAAATATCTGGACTTTGCACGAATTGCCAAAAGAAACCCGTACTCTAGTCTGGCCAAAAAATACTAAATTTTTATTGACTTTTTTCGGTTATTAAGAAAATTACGATTGACTGACCATTTAAATACACCGTTAACCAATAATTAAGACAATGTTAACTCGACGTTAAATGTCGCCATTAAGTAATACGACGTCGTTTCATCCACTTGTTTTGTTTAAGACAAATCACAAGATGACGTCGTTTTGGGATATTAAAAATTGTTGTTAGATTGAGTCGAACCCGAGCACTCGATATACTTAGGGAGTATTTGTCACTGAGCCAGTGTGCTTCTCGAGTTATTGACACACATGTTTTCTTTTATTGATAAGAAAATGTCGATAATGGAAATAAATTAAAACCGTAACCCTAATTTCTCAGAATCCCAAATCGATTTGGGGATTTTTCTCTGTGAAACCCTAAGAGACGAAGTGATGGTGAAAACGAAGTGGACAAGAAATGGAAAGGAGGTTAGGAGATCGTTGAGGCATTACGATTACTCTAGTTCGAGTGGAGAAGAGGTTGAATTTGTGGAGACTACGGTTCAACTGACAAAAATCGAGTGGAGAAGAGGTTGAATTTGTGGAGACAACGGTTCAACAGACGAAGAGAGAAGACGACGGTGGAGAAGCCGTTCAACAGTCGAAGACGAGTGGAGACGACGGTGGTGGTGGGATTGAAGAAGCCGTTCAACAGTCGAAGCAGCGTGGTCGTGGGAGTGAAGGCGTTCAAAACGCGGTCGTTTCTTTTTAATTCATTTAACTCGGATGTCTTATGTTAAAACACATTATGTTCTTCAATCTATTGATAAGTCCATTAGCTCAGTGGCAAAACCCCCATTACTACTTACGAGTGCACAGTTCGATGCGTGGTGGAAGCACAAATTTTTATTCAGACAAACAGATAAAACGGCGTCGTATTATTTAACGACAAAATTAACGTCCACTTAATAACATCTAAATTTTCTGTTAACTGGGTTAACGGTGTGTTTAATTGGCCAGTCAATCGTAACTTTAATAATAAACGAAAAAGTCAACAAAAATATAGCATTTTTTTGGCCAGCCAATATGTCTAGGTTTCTTTTGACAATTCATGCAAAATCCATGTTTTTTTGGCGAATTCTCTTTTTACAAACTAAGAGTTCAATAGTCAAAACTCGAACTGCATCAAAGTCTGGGTGATAAAGTCGGACATCACGCTAGTCTCACACTAGAGAGGTCCCCGGTTTTGACCCGGGCTCAGACATCACTTTTTTTTTTGTTTTCATGGTAAAGAAAAAACTCTAACCGATACATTTTACTTAATTTTAATTTTATGACCCTGGAACAACAACAATCTACCGTAGAAATCCAGATTGATAGTAGAAATTAAGTTCAATATTCTAGATAATCATAGATTTACCATTTTTATACACTAACGCATCTCATATTATGTAATTAGGCGTAATTTAAAAACAGGAGAATAGACTAAAACAGAGCATTACATGAACATTTGAAAACACATAGATATCTTACTTATTAGTTATGAAGGACAAAGACACATATCTAGCTGGTGATAATTAGTTATTTATATTATAAGATGACCCAACAGAAAACATAAACGAAAAACCGGAACATAATTAGTTGATGAAAAAGAGAAAACGGGTAAAGCAGTTATTATTTAAGGACCATGCTTCTCCACATGATAGGAGGATCTAAACACACACACACACACACACACACACACACACACACACACTTGTTTCTGACGTTGTTGTCCTTGATCAGGTGTTTATTTCCTTATTAACCTGTTGGGTCTCAACAGGAACCGCCTGTGCAACAGATGGTTGATCTATCCCTGGACTCTTGGTTTTACGTCTTTTTCCACCAACTGGTATGTTCCTTAAAGTCCCACCATGAGTCCAGAGTCGACGACAACTCTTGCATGTGTAGCGTGGCTGAGACAAGCTATAGTTGTTGTAGTAACAGAACCTAGTGTTGTCTGAATTACACCTTGGACATGTTCGCTGTGGAGGCTTCTCTTCATCCATTTCTCTCAAGAGCTATACTTGGTTTTGTTATTGTTATTATGATTTTTAGTGTTGGGGAGGGGGGATTCTTATATAGGTTATTGGGGCGTGGAAATTGAAGAAGAGACAGATATTGTTTTTAAAAGGCTGATATTATGAGCTAAACATGTCAATATTGTGTATTAAGAGACCTATCTACACACAATAAACTTTAGGCTAAGCTTAGTGAAAAATCAAGGCTCCCTTACTCCTAATTCTTGGATGTATATGAAGATTAAGAAGATCTTACTAATGTGCAAGTGGTCTAAACATAAACAAAATCTAGGAACATTAAGAGCAATTTAAGGTAAATGAAGCTTATAGTTCGGTGTTTTTAATGTGAAAGAGAGTATACACGCGCGTGATGCTCACGCGCACTTCCATTGGCGAAAAGTAGAAGTTTTTTCATATAAACTTTCACAAGATTTCTTATCTTTAAATATATACAAATGTTAATAAAGGATGAGTTGATAATAATGCATTATATAAAACCTAAGTACTTAAACAATAATATCGAATACCTATATTTGGAAATCGACAAAATACTTGGACAATTAACTTTCTGTGACTTTAATAGCAATTTACTAAGTGGTTTTTTTTTCACTAAGGTACAAAGATAAATTTTAGTATGAATATTCGAAAGACGAGTTGGTAGTATCCATCCAATGGGGAACAGTCGTGCTGACATAAGAGAAAACACGCTTCCTTGTTCGCGTTTGTCTTGCAAGGAAGTCCGCTTTGGTATTGGTGGTTCTGGCCTCAAAGACCAATCTGGGGCCGGGAAAGTTCACCCAGAGAGCTGTGAATTCACTCAGTTCAGGTGCAAAGGCCGTCCACTCTTGGGGCGTGTCGATCATTTTGACTAATTCTTGAGTCAGTAACAAGGTGATCGCAATAACGCTAATAGTGGGATAGGCATTTTAGGGCCCAAATGAAGCTCTTAAGTTCCGCATGTAGCGGTGAAATTTCTTTATGGCTACCTTGTAATCCAAGTAGATCGATTGTTCCATCTTGTAGATGTAAAGTGTGTTTGTTCAAATACAATGTGTGTAAGTGTGTTTGTTCATACGTGTTTATATTGGGGCATCATGACAATTTATTGTTAAAAGATATGTTTAAGGATTAGTTGATAATAAGGCTCTCTTACACATTCACATTTTGCATCGAATTAGTAACATGTATATGAATGAAACTTACAAAATACATATACAAGTTTAATAGTAATTAGGTTTGATAAAGGAAGAAAGTGTGAATGTGTGTGTTTATGGCAGAAAACCTATGTATAGAATTGACCATATTCGAATTGAATACAAATAGTGAAAATTAAAAGGTCTAAGCATCGAGTAACAATGAATATCAAGAAAGCAAGAGACTCATAACAAAAGAGTTTCTATATCGAGTAGTTTATCTTCAAGACCAAGTAACTAAACTCTTAATCAATTAGCCAATTTTTAAACCACAAAACACCTTAATATATCATCTTTCTATGGATTTGAAAATATTTCCTCTATAGTCCTGAGTCTCCTGGCAAATGATAAATCTCAAAAGTGTTAGGGGGGCTTATTGAATTGGTGATTTGGTGGGATTTTATTTTTTGTCCAAATCTCACCTTAGTGGATATAGTATTTACAGAAGTTATCTTAAATTCTTGCTTATTGGATCTAACATTTATAAAATCTACATCAAATCCACCCTTATTGGAAAATAAGGATTTCATCTATAAAACATATTAGAAAGTATTTGGGAAGTATTGAAAAATGATTCGTAGTTAAATTGAGTGAACAGAAAATTCCATCGTGTGAGATGGTATTTGAAAAATATTTGACAAGTTTTCTTTTTTCTTAACTTTTGACCAAATTTCTTTTGTGGTTCTTGGAAAATAATAGATACAACTTTCAGTGACTTTTGTGGAAGTAATCTCTTTGTCTCTTCCGGTGGTGTAAAGAGGAATAAAACCGGAGATGAAGAAGATGACCGGTAGGATTATGATTATTAGGAGAATGAGAATGCTTGGACTGATTTTGCTGTTTAGGTTGAAGTTTGTGTTGGATTGGATAGTTAATGGTAGTGGTAGTGGAATTCTGAGTTGTATTGATTTATGAGAAAGCCTAATTTCTATTTTCCCGATAACTTTTTTGAAAGAAACAGAAAATCAAAAGGATGAGTCAAGCTTTGTTGTTGTTGGTTTCAGACATGAAAGCTCTCGGAGGAGAAAAGAGATACAACTGCTCTACTTTTATTTAATATTAAGAAAATCTGACAAAATCACCAATCTTTTTGAGAAGAAAACTACCAAAATCATCATCTTAAATTTCACCAAAATCTTCCGAATCCTTATCAAAATCTACAAATTCTATCCAAATTCCACTAAATCTAAAATTCCCAGAATTTTCTCAAACCCTTAGTCCAATAAGACCCCCTTAGATTAAGAGGGAAGAACATAAACTCGAAAGTGTATATTATTTGAAAGGTTTTGCGCAAAAATGTAATAGGTGTTCATTTTTATCAAATTAAATTAAGACGGTTTGCTAACTAAGCCATCCAATAAAAAAAAGAACAAGTAGAAACCTTCAACAACCATCAACTTAAGACTGGGTACACTTAGTTGTTATTTGCTCCGTACTAATTACTTGGTTTTTATTTAGTTCATAAAATCTGATATATGTCTCAACTAAATCATGCAATAAGTAATTTGTTCTAACTACTTGCAATTACATAACAAGTACCAAATATTAACTCAATGTGATTCCAAAGAACACAAATTTTCTCAACCTTACCTCCAAGTTGAAAAACTAATACATATTTACAATCATTAATAGCTAACAAATTATTCTTAAGTAAATTATAAATAATTTACAAGGAATAAAAAATAATTAATTTGCAAATTAGTAAGTATTTGAAACTCTAAACTATAGGCATGGGCGTTTCGGGTATCGGTTCGGGTATCGATTCGGGTATTTCAGGTATCAGGTAAGTCATGTAGGGGGCTAGAGGATCCATTAACTACTTGGCATATTTTCAGTTCAGTTCAGGTAGTTTGGATTTGGTTTGGATACTAAAACTAAGAACCAGAAAATGCACGGAAAATTTTTGATCCTCATTTGATTCCGGTTTGGTTAGTTCCAGTTAACTATTAGATATTTAGGTAAAATATCAAGTAATTAAGATAATTTGGATAAAAGTTGTTGGATATTTTAGTTTACTTTGGATATCTAGGATCAAAATATCTAAATATTTTTGGATACTTTTGAATAGTTTGAATACTTTATAATAATTTATTTTTCTTCAAATATTTCAGATACTTATAACATATTTTTAAATTATAAGTATATATTTAGTTATATTACATTGGGATTTTTGCTATATAGATCCAGTATTATGCTTAGTCATTTTTATTGAGCCTAAGTACACAAATCCACCAGCAAAGTTGTAAAAATAACCCGAGAATGGCTAATAGAGAACTTTGAAAGGGTTGATGCAATAATATAACGATTAGGAAATCGACCAATTCATACATCAATAAAGGATCGCGGTCCGAGTTAGTACATCCATTTGTACCATGTGCTAAAACATACATAACATATAATATATTTAAGTTTCATTCATCAATAAACAATTTTAGGTCTATATATACTTGGACGTATCTCCACTAAATATTAACAAAATCTAAGCTGTCCGTTATGTATCGCTTACATGTCAATAAAAAAATATTACGTGGCTTTTTTATTTTCAATAACTAGTAACTATTAAGGAAAATATTCTTAAAATCCGTAGGGAGGGAGACTCAAAATCAGATTCCCAAACATCGAAAGTAATGCAAAACCACTATGTTGAACTCGATTTATTGTTGAGTCTCTATTGTTATTAATTTATATGTACTAGATATCTCATTCACATATTTCCATCTTCTTCTTCCTGTGTCTGGAGTCATCATTCAAACAAAACAAAAAATATCTGATCTCTAAAATATCAGTAACATATACACAAGACTCGCAAATACGTAAGACCCTATAAAAAAGCTTATTTGTGAAAAATCTAGAACGTGGACTTAACAAAAATGAATAACTTCAAAACACCTTTTCATTATAAATCATTTGAAGACCTATCTCTTGTTCAATCAGATTTATAAGACTACACACAGTCGTGTATCTTGACGGACCAATTTCTAATTACACAACTGATCCAAGCCTACACACTCGTTGCTTGATCATCACGTATGGATCTATCACTCAATCTCTTGGACGACTATGCTTCTAATGTTCTCACTCAAAAACCCTAGTCTCCTCAATCTCTTTTTCATTTCTTATATATCTTATATCTCGTATCTTTTGACGTATCTCTTCTTTCCTTAATTCTCGCATCATATCTTCACTAGAAATCACTATTACTCGGGTCTCTTCTTAACCTTCAAATGCTTGAGCTTACAATCTCCCCATGTTTGTCTGCATTTGTCACACATTTCTTCTCCTGCAAAATGAAACACACATACCAATTGCAATATGATCCACTTCAGAATAATCGAGTGTTAGTAGCAACACGATATAAGATAACACTCAGAAAAGAGTACTTAACTTATTACAAGCCATAAGAGTTAAGTTCAATGTAAAAACCAGAGCAGGATACAGTCTTAAAATAACAAGTGAAATAGATAACACAAAAGAGAAGCAGATGAAAACACATCAGTAGCGACTTCTTCTCACTAACACATCCACGCATCTCCCCTTGAATGAGTTATGAGTCAGACAATTACATCAAACTCAAGCCATGCGCACTCGGCCTTTCCTTGGTCCTCGTACCTCCCCAATGATGTCCCTAATATTTTAGGTGCTCCAATCAGCTCGTCATCACTGGGAAGTCTTGGAATTTCCTTCTGAAGCTCCAAGACTTGATAGATAAAGTTGGGAAGCAACAACTTCTTCTTTGGACTCATTTCTCTCGTGAGCTCCATGACCTGATCATACATCAGGGTCCCAAAGTCTATCTCCCGACGATGAACCAGAGGCCAAATGAGACGAAGACGCTTCTTTATGAATGCGTCAGTATCTGACCCGGAAGCCAGTTGAGCTCACACAGTTGGTAGAGAATGTGATATTGTGGGATGAGCGAGGTGACAAAGCATGTCCAACCGGAGCACTGATAGGCGGTGAAAGAGTTGATAGCGTGATTCAGATCCCTCCTTCCCGATCGAAAGACTCGTGAACATAGAGAGTTGCAAACAATTGATTTATCATTGTCGGATCAAATGCAAAATGGGTTCCTCGAACTATAACACCATCAGGAGAGTAATGAAGGTTGGCTAAGCATTCTCTAACAATCTTTGCACAGAACGGACGCACATGCAACACAAAGTATGACTATTCTACCGTATCAATTAACCTATGTGCTTCTATCACATTCGGATCACGAGGGAAGAGAGTGCCTTGAGCTACAAAACCTCAAAGACAGAGGTCACGATACGTAATCTCAGCATTGGAATTGACAAAACGTTGAGCAATTGGTCCCACCGGATCTTCTTCGGCAAACACGGCGCAATGCACCTCAAACCTTTCCTCGAAGGAACTGTATGGGACTGGAGCGGCGCTGTTGTAGACACTTCCGAGTGGAGCAGCCATGAAAATTGCTATGGTAATAACAAGTAATAAAATAAAATAATTAATTTTCAAATATGTCACTTATAGAAATTTGTATTTGAAACTGTAAATACTCATTTTAGACAAAACAAGTAAATATCCATATTTCTATCTTATTAGCCTTGTGTCAATCCCTATACCTCCATTTAAATTAATTATTAGTTTAGTAAAAAGGAGAGAAGAAAGTTTCTACAATTTAGGCTGGGGAAAATCGTTTATTTCAACCTGAACTTAATGGGTCGTGCCTATTCCTTACCGAACTTTGAAGTAGTGCATATTTTATACTGAATTAAACAAAAACTCAAAATAATCCATGAACTTTAGGTGTCGTGTCTTTTCATTCCAAAACTTTATAGTAGTTCATATTTATATCGAACTAAACAAAAATTCAAAACTTCAAAATACTATATATACTCTCAAAATCGTGTTTATATATATTAACCGTCAAAGGTGTTAGTCATCCGTTAATTTATCAAAACAACATCATTTCGGATAAATTTTGTAGAATAATTTTTTTAAAATATTATGTAAACTCTCAAAATTGTGCTTATATATATTGACCGTCAAAGATGTTAGTCATCTGTTAATTTATCAAAACACATCATTTTGAATAATTTCTATAAAATAAAATAAAAATATTTTTGGGAGATTTGAACTCTCACACTGGTGGACATGTATAAAGTAAATATTTGAATTAATAATAAATAATTTAAATTTATAAAATAATGATTTTCAAAGTTAAATTTAAAAACATAAATAACTATAGATTTATTTGATAAAACTAAAACAAAAAAATTGATAACATTTATTTGATTAAACTAAAACTTATATATACATTAATGTGTTCTTACTTATCCACCAATGTGAGAATTGAAACTTTCTAAAAATTAATTTTTAATTTTATAGAATTTATCCAAAATGACGTTGTTTTTATATATTAACGGATAATTTACACCTTTGACGGTTAATATATATATATATATATATATATATATATATATATATATATATATTTATTAGTTTTAGTTTTCAATTATCCAAAATGTCCACCAATGTTTTAGTTATATATATATATATATATGTATAAGCGCACGATTTTGAGTTCATTTCGTATTTTAATTTTTTTAATTTTACAAAATTTATCCAAAATAGTGTCATTTAGATAAAATCAACAGATGACTAATATTTTTGATGGTTAATACATATATAAGTACGATTTTGAGAATTTATGTAGTATTTTTTTAATTTTTTTTATTTTAATATGGAATATGCATTAATATAAAATTTTGGAATGAAAATGTAGTTTTTTTGAATTATTGTTTAATTCAATATAAAATACATTACGTTGGAGAAGGAATAGACAGGGTGTAAAGGTCTAGGTCCAACGGCTCATAGCCTGTGACATTCAAAATTTCTTTCGTGTCCTGCAGTTTAAAATAGGCCATAGCGTGGGCCTAAGCCCAATTAATATGTCATCAGAAACCCTAGCGGCCGCCTATAAAAAGTTATTTCCGCAGTGAAGAGAGACGCCTTCGAGATCTTACGCAAGGAGCAGAAATGGCGGTCCCGTTGCTAACGAAGAAGGTGGTGAAGAAGAGGTCTGCCAAATTCATCAGACCCCAGAGTGATCGTAGAATCACCGTCAAAGGTACCAACTTTTTCTTCCTTCTCATTTAAAACTTTCTCGCTTATGATCATGAAAATTTATCCCTATATGTTGCTTTGTTAAGATTGATGATACTTAGAAATGAGTATTCGTTTTGTGTTTTTTTTCTCGACTTGATTAGATTATTGATCTTGGTTTGATTGAATCATGCTGATGTTTTTGACATTTAGATAGCTTGTTGATTTTCGTGAATAAGATAATAATTTTGCTGAAAGGATGAGTCTTTATTGTTAGTTTCAATCTTCATTTGCTTCTATATAATGCCCTTAGGTATCTGGTGGCTAGGATTAAATTTGTTTCTGGTCACTTCGTTTTTCTAGGGCATAAAGTAAATCTCTTACAGGTCTTGCGACACAGTTTGCTTAAGCTTCCATAAGCTTACTGTTACTTTTACCCTGTTTACATATCAGATTCTCAAACAATCTGCTTAGATTATTGTTTCTTTGTGTATCTGACACGGTTTGGTTTGTTACTGCGTTTAGGAAAGCTGGAGAAGACCCAAGGGTATTGATTCACGAGTGAGGAGAAAGTTCAAAGGTGTCACCTTGATGCCCAATGTTGGTTACGGAACTGACAAGAAGACCCGTCACTATCTCCCCAACGGATTCAAGAAGTTTGTTGTTCACAACTCTGCTGATCTTGAGTTGCTCATGATGCACAACAGGTATATATAGTCTCCTCTTATCTGTAACACTTGGAATAACTATCACTGATTGTATTATTTGTCAAAGCGACATTCTCATGGTATGTTTTGATTTTGGCTCGGCAGGACTTACTGTGCGGAGATTGCTCACAACGTATCAACAAAGAAGAGGAAAGCAATTGTGGAGAGAGCTTCTCAGCTAGACATTGTTGTCACCAACAGGCTTGCTAGGTTGCGCAGCCAGGAAGATGAGTGAACAAAGCCTTAAAACAAATCCTATCGCGTTACTTTTATCTGCATTTGACAATTTCAAAGTTTATTATTACATTTTTTGCGTATTGAAGAGTCACTGAATGATTTTATGTTTTCTGGTTTTAATATGATCAATTCACAATCTTTTCTGACATTCGATACAACTTAAATCTTCATACATAACCCTTAGCCTTTATAGAATCATATCGAATTTGCAAAGTCCAAACCTTTGTAAAACATATTGTTACGTTGGTTGTGGCTTTGTCTAAATAGCCTGTGTAACAAATTATTCCAACTTCCACTGGAAATACAGAACTATTGTTGTTGAACCGGATCTTGAACCGTGTGGTTTGGTTAAACCGTTAGTAATACCAATCTCCATTTTATAAACTGTTATTAGCCGATTATTACAGAAACGATGAGAGGCGCCATTTCTCAAAGGCTTAGACTTCAAGCACTCTCCTTCTCTTGCTTTGCTTCTCACAGTCTCCATGGAAACTGTTACAGAAGCTTCTCAATTGCCACAGAGCTCCGGAGCCGCGAAGTTTCGATATGTAACCACTTGCGAAACCGAAGACTCGACGAGGCTCGGGAGCTTTTCAACCAGTTTCCGTCTCCTCACGTGAGTCTCTACACCAAGATGATCTCCGGGTACACGAGGAACAACAGATTGGTTGATGCGTTGAAACTGTTCGACGCAATGCCTGTGAGAGATGTTATCTCATGGAATTCAATGATCAGTGGTTGTGTGGAGTGTGGGGATATGGATACTGCAGTGAAGCTGTTCGATGAAATGCCTGAGAGAAGTGTGGTTTCGTGGACAGCGATGTTGAATGGGTTTCTTAGGTTTGGGAAGGTTGAGCAAGCGGAGGGGTTGTTTTATCAGATGCCTGTGAAAGATACTGCAGCCTGGAACGCCATGGTTCATGGGTATTTACAGTTTGGTAAAGTGGAGGATGCTTTGGAGTTGTTTGAGCAAATGCCTAGGAAGAATGTGATTTCTTGGACGACAACGATCTGTGGGTTAGACCAGAACGAGAGGAGTGGAGAAGCTCTCGTTTTGTTCAAGAAGATGTTGAGTTGTTGTGTAAAAGCGACTTTGAGTTCGAGAACATTCACTTGTGTAGTCACCGCTTGTGCAAATGCTCTAGCGTTTCAAATGGGTACACAAGTTCATGGTTTTATTATCAAGTTGGGGTTTTTATATGAGGAATATGTATCTGCTTCGCTTATAACGTTTTATGCAAACTTTAAAAGAACAGATGATTCAAGGAAAGTGTTTAGCGAGAAAGTTCATGAACAAGTTGCGGTGTGGACTGCTTTATTGTCTGGTTATAGTCTGAATAAAAAACATGAAGATGCCTTAAGTGTTTTCTCAGAGATGTTGAGAAACAGTATCTTACCAAATCAGTCAACATTTGCCAGCGGATTAAACTCTTGCTCTGCTTTGGGAACACTAGATTGGGGTAAGGAGATGCATGGCGTTGCAGTGAAACTTGGTTTAGGAACTGATGCCTTTGTTGGTAATTCTCTCGTTGTCATGTACAGTGACTGTGGAAATGCAAACGATGCTGTTTCGGTGTTTAGAGAAATCTCGAAGAAGAGCATTGTCTCTTGGAATTCAATTATTGTTGGCTGCGCGCAGCATGGACGTGGTAAATGGGCCTTTGTCATATTCAGTCAAATGATTCGATTAAACACAGAGCCAGATGAGATCACTTTCACTGGCTTGCTCTCTGCTTGTAGCCACTGCGGGTTTCTAGAAAAAGGAAGAAAGATTTTCGATTACATGTCAAGAGGACCAAATCATATCGATAGAAAGATTCAACACTACACTTGTATGGTAGATATCTTGGGAAGAAGCGGGGAATTGAAAGAGGCAGAGGAGCTTATCGAGAGCATGCTTGTGAAACCTAATGAAATGGTTTGGTTGGCTTTACTCAGTGCTTGTAGGATGCATTCTAATGTAGACAGAGCCGAGAAAGCTGCTGCTGCCATTTTTAAGCTGGACTCAAAATCAAGCGCGGCCTATGTCTTGTTGTCGAATATATATGCTTCTGCTGGTAGATGGTCGAATGTATCGAAATTGAGGATTAAGATGAAGCAGAAAGGGATAATGAAGAAACCTGGGAGCAGTTGGGTTGTGTTTAAAGGGGCAAAGCACGAGTTTTTCTCAGGTGATCGACCAGATAGCTTGAGAATATATAAGAAGTTGGAGTTTCTGAGAGAAAAGTTGAAGGAGCTTGGCTATGTTCCTGATCATAGATCTGCTTTACATGACGTTGAAGACGAACAGAAAGAAGAGATGTTGTGGTATCACAGTGAGAGGCTTGCTGTTGCGTTTGCATTGGTTAATACAGATGAAGGAAGTACGGTCACAGTGATGAAGAATCTACGGGTTTGTGAAGATTGTCACGCAGTGATTAAACTGATCTCAAGAGTTGTGGGACGTGAGATTGTTTTAAGGGATCCAACTCGGTTTCATCATTTTAAGAAGGGGGAGTGTTCTTGTGGGGATTATTGGTAGACAAGCGACCAGAGAAGGTTACAAACTTTGATTCTGTGATGTCAAAGTATGGTTATGACGTCAAATCTATAGGACTATTCGCAAATCCAGTTAAAAGAGCACTCTGAGCTTCAATTAAGAGGATTCGGCATACTACTTCCTGAGAACAGTCAACCCCTGCGTAACCCCTTGTAGTGCAAACATTATTCCACAAGTTTGTGGAGGCAACACAAGCAACAATGTTTACTTGAGACTTTGAGAGGCCATGAGACCGAACACAGCCAAGAGTGTGGAGAAATCCAGATACTCCTTCACATGTTTGTGAAGCTGATGAAGAAAATGTTGTAGAATGATGGATGCCATGAGACAGAGCAAGTTACAAATTTTTAGGCAGCCATGTAGAGATATTCAGAAACAGCAAGCCAATGCGGGTAAGAATTAAGCATAAAGTGAACAAGATACTCTTTTTTTTTGTCTCACAATTCTTTTCCTGTTTAGGATCTTTCATAATTTAGATTACTGAACATCTTTTTCTGCAGATTGTGTGAAAATTTGGAAAACATCGAGTCTGTGATTGTAACTCTTCGAGAATCCTTACTTTCATGGGTATGAAATCGGAAAGCTGATTCTAACACAGCAACAAGATACTAGGAGGATAGACAGAGATTTTTCAGTTTCCCCAGCTGGAGCCTGGACATGCATTCTCAGGTAACTCTATCAACTGAAAAACAGAGTGTACATATTAATTAGGAAACGACCAAAGCAATGCTTTCAAACTGTTTCAATCGATAACTGAAGTTATATTTATTCGAAAGAAAACTCATGCAACTTATTTTAAGATTTTTTAAATGTTAAAGAGTACAAATATTACTGCTCGCAGTAAACTATTTTATCATTGGTATTTCTACAAATGTGATTATTTAAACTGAATATGTTTTTTTCAATTTCTCTTTATAAAACTGTAAATCAGAAAAGTAATGCAAGGAAAGAGTCAAGAAAGTGCCTATGTCAATAATTTCTCCTTTTGACTTTTTTTTTCTAATCTTTCTATTAAGGTATAGAATCACTAAGCTGCCTTTGTGTTTCCACTACTCTCTCTGTCTCTCTATGGCTTCTCCATCTTCCTCATCCTCTTCTTCTCGCAATTGGCGATACGACGTCTTCCCGAGCTTCAGCGGAGAAGATATTCGTAAAAGCTTCCTCAGCCACTTTCTCAAGGAGCTGGAAAGGAAATTGATCGTTGTTTTCAAAGACAACGAGATGGAGAGAAGCCATTCCATCTGGCCCGAGCTTGTGCAGACGATTAGAGAATCGAGGATCGCCGTGGTTTTGCTCTCTAAAAACTACGCATCTTCAAGCTGGTGTCTGAATGAGTTGTTGGAGATCATGAGGTGCAAGGAAGAGTTGGGCCAAATCGTGATTCCCGTCTTCCTCGGTTTGGATCCTTCCCATGTGAGGAAACAGAACGAGGACTTTGGGAAGATCTTTAAGAAAACTTGCCAGAACAGAACAAAAAAAGTGAAAAATCAATGGCAGAAAGCGTTGACTGATGTAGCTAACATCCTCGGATTTCATTCTGAGAACTGGTAATGATTAAATCAATTTATTAAACTTTTCTTGTTTTTATTATATATATATACATATCTTGAATAAATATTCTACTTGGCATGACTTGTTTCATGTTTGTGTATTGATCTTTCTTCTTGTTAGCGCTGGTGAAGCTAAGATGATTGAAGAAATCACCAATGATGTTTTGGGTAAACTGAATGTAACCCCATCAGAAGATTTTAGGGACTTTGTGGGCCTCGAAGATCATATAGAAAATATGAGTCCATTGTTGGATTTGGAATCCGAGGAAGTGAGGATGGTCGGGATTTGGGGTCCCGCTGGAATTGGCAAGACTACCATTGCAAGAGCTCTATATAGTCGACTCTCGAGTCATTTCCAAGGTAGAATCTTCATAGACAAGAGTTTCATATCTAAGACTATGGAAATTTATAGTAAAGCCAACAATGACGACTATAACATGAAGTTGCACTTGCAAGAACAATTTCTCTCTAAACTGTTAAGCAAAGAGGGCATAGAGGTAGATCACTTAGGTGCGGTGACAGAGAGGTTAAAACACCGAAAAGTTCTTATCTTTATTGATGACTTGGATGATAAAGTGGTGCTAGACGCCTTGGTGGGTCAAAATCAATGGTTTGGAAGTGGGAGCAGAATCATTGTGGTTACAGAGGATAAGCATTTATTAGAGTCACATGGGATTGATTGCATTTACGAGGTTGGTCTCCCATCTGAAAAGGTCGCTCTTGAGATGTTTTGTCGATTTACTTGGGCGAAAAACTCTTCACCTGAAGGTTTTGAGAAGCTCGCAGTTAAAGCTGTACAATCTGTGGGTAATCTTCCATTGGGTCTTAAAGTTTTGGGTATTTCTCTGCGGCACAGGGACGTAGGGGAATGTATAAAAATCCTGTCGAGAATAGAGCATGGTGGGGATGCGACAATTGATAAAATATTAAGATTCGGTTATGAAGGGTTAGATAACCGAGAAGATCAAGCGTTATTTCGTCACATCGCATGTCTCTTCATTTTGGAGAATGTTGATGACATCAAGCTGCTACTCGCAGATAGCGACTTGAATTTTGAAATTGCGCTTCAAAACCTAGTTGCAAGGTGTCTTGTAAATGTAAGATTGAATATTGTGGATATGCACTCTTTGCTACAAAGAATGGGTAAGGAGATTGTTCGTGAACAGTCATACAATCCTGGAAAACGAGAGTTCATTGTGGACTCTAAAGATGTTTGCTATGTACTTTCAACCAACACTGTAAGTTTTTTTCGTGGTGTTTTCAAAAATCTCACAATATAAGAATAAATCATTTCATTTGATAAAATATATGTTGTGGGTCATCGTTGTTAAGCCAATGATGGTCTTTCTGAACTTTCAGGGTACTCAAAGGGTTTTAGGTATATCATTAAATATAGATGAGATCGATGAGTTGCGTATACATGAGAGTGCTTTCAAACAGATGCATAATCTCCGTTTCCTAACGATTTTCACGAATAAATATATGCTCGACAAAAAGGTCAGATTGCACATACCTGACAGCTTCGACCATTTGCCGCCTAGACTCAAATTGTTGTGTTGGGAAGGATATCCAATGAAAAGTTTGCCTTCTAACTTTTGTCCTGAAAGGCTCGTCAAGCTCAAAATGAAGAATAGCAAGCTCAAAAAGTTGTGGGAAGGATCTTGGGTAAGTTTGAGAATATGTTACTTGTTGAATAGATTAAAATGGTTATTCTTTTTTTACCATTTAGGTGACAATCATGTCTCACTAACTTCTGCTTTGTGCTGTGTATTTCTTTGTTGAGTACAGAATCTTACATGTCTCAAGGAGGTGAATTTGTGGGGATCGGAAAACCTAAAAGAGATCCCAGATCTTTCCAGGGCCACCAATCTGGAGAAGCTTTATCTTGGCTATCGTTTGAGCTGGGTGAAGAATCCTTCCTCTATTCAGAATTTCAATAATCTAACAAAGGTGGGCATGTTAGAATGCAACAACAATCTGGAAACTCTTCCAACCCGCATTAACCACGAAACATCCAAAGGCCTCCACGTCGCAGAGTTTTGCTTGGATAACTTAAAATTTGAGAAACTATTGGAAGGAATACAGGTATGTCTTTCGGAAATTTCACATTTACTTGACCTCTTTTTACTAATCATTGGTCGAATTTGTTAAGTGCAGTGTAGTGTTTAAGTTTGTTGAGGAGCTAAACTATTTTCCATATATACCGTTATGATTATTTATACATGTAGAGCAAATTACAGTTGGTTGGGGGAAGTGTTTAGTGTGAGAAAATATGCATGTATAAAACTTAGAAAAGTGAATCTCAAACGGACCAATCTTTATGTAGTAGATAGAGGGAGTAGACTTCTTTTAATATCTCTAAATTGTTTTTGGTTTAGCCGCTTATGTGCATGGGAACGACGCTGCCTGCGTCTTTGACGGTGTTGTTTCTCTCAGATATCCCAAATATGGTGGAGCTTCCTTTCTCTATTCAGAATCTCAATAACCTAACGGACTTGAAAATTATAAGATGCATAGATCTGGAGATTCTTCCAACTGGAATCAACCTTGTGTCTCTGGAACGTCTCAATCTCAATGGATGCTCGCGCTTGAAGACATTTCCTGATATCTCAAGAAACATCTCATCCCTTTATCTAGAAGAAACAGCAATAGAAGAGGTCCCTCCGTGGACTGAGAACTTCTCTAAGCTCAAATATCTACTCATGCAAGGATGCAGTAAGTTAGAGTACGTATACCTAAACGTTTCTAGACTGAAACATCTCGAGTTGGTCAACTTTTCGCACTGTGGGGCATTGACTGGTGCTGATTTGAACGGTTATGCAAGTGGCTTAGCATTGGAAGGAGAGATTATTGACACGGAGTTACAAGCCTCCTCTTCTATTCCAGACGATGATGTCCCCAAAGTAGAGTTCATTTTCATCAACTGCTTCAAGTTGCATGAAGAAGCTGTTCTTCAACAACTCTCTTACGAGAAACTCATCTTGTCCGGTGAAGAAATGCCGTTGTACTTCACGCACCGGACTACGGGGACCTCTATGGCCTTCCCTCTTGTTCAGACCCCTCACTCTCCGCCATTCTTCAGGTTTAGGGTTTGCGCTGTGGCTGTTTTCGTCTCTAAGCCCACCTCTGGTACCACTGGAGTCTCTACAACGGTAAATTGTCTATTCAAAAGCAGACTCGGAAGTTACTATTGTTCCCCCTATCAACACGACTACTTCTCGGTATATCAGAACGGGAGTTATCTTCTTTTACTAGACTGTATTGTCCCTCTGAGGAAAGACAATGCTATTCCAACTGAAATGGACTACGATTACGTGGATATACAGTTCCACATGAGCAGTACTAAGTTCAAATTAAAAGAATGGGGTATACGACTCTGGGAGGACTGTTCTTCAGTGGAAAACCGACTTGGTAGTACAACCACTATTCCACAAATTTGTGAAGCCGATGAAGACAATGTGTTTAATGCTTTGATTCATGAGATTGAGCATGTTGAAGAGTGTGGAGACAGCAGTAGAGATAGAGAGAAGAAGGAAGCGAATACGGTAAGCATTAACCATGACTTAGACATAATACCTTTTTAGGATCTGTTAGATTATATATCACTCAGTTTTATTATTTTTTCTTTTTGTCTGCAGACTACCTGAAAAAACTTTGATTGTGATCTTCGGGAAACTCGCATGGCGATTAAATGAAACATTTTGCCGGTTCTAATGGAGGACATGCAGAGATTCTTCACTGCCACCCTAGTTGTATAGACGTTTTGTGGTAAATAAATAATGTCATAAACCTTCTAAGTAAGAACCTAAAGATTCTGCCACTGACCAAAGAATTGGTTCATTGGGGATTTCATCGCTCCCCTTCGGTTTCTATTTTTTGATCAAGTTATGTTTACTCTATGAAACTTAATCGACGATTTGGGTAGACTAAGCATTTATCAAGTGTCTGCTGCTCTGTTTATTTATAGTTGCTGTAATCTCATGTGAAATAATATGTTTCCCCCTCCTTTTGACTTCATTTGTTGAAACGTTTTGTTTGTGTGTTTTCTTCCTACAATAGACTTGAAAAGTAAATTTAACCTGCTGTTATTGTTTCTATGTTCTGAATCTGGTGTTAAAATTTAACTCATTTGTTGGAAGTAGTGAGTCTGTTTCTGCTTGTGTCTCTTTCCTTGGGGCTCTTCTGGTCTTTATGTTAACATGGGTAATTACTGTGGGTTTATCCAAATCCATTAATAATGGATTGTGTTTTTACTCATCTAAATTTAATTGGATCAAATATGGGTAAAAAATCTTAAAATCTATATTATGTTGGGTAAATACAAAAAGTTAATCTGTATCCATGGGTTTAATTAATATAACATTATGTTTTCTATTATTTTAATCAAGATTCTAAAAATCGGCTTAGGCGGCGCCTAATCCTCCGTCTAGGCGGAAAATCGGTCATATCTGAAACGATTTTCTTAAAATCTGATTTATACGATTCAAATCGATTTAAACTATTTGAAATCAGTTAAATTGATCTAAATTAGTCTAAATGTTTTAATTTAAGCAATAATATTAGTATAGATCCACAAATTTGCCTGATTTTTTTTTCATATCTAAATTTGATAACTTATCACAATAAACTTATATTTCTATTTAAAAACTAAAATATTTTATATAAATGTCATTAACGCCTAGGTCTCGTTTAGGCTTGTAATAATCCACCTCGTCGCTAGTCGCCTATAAGCGTATAGTTACCGTCTAGTGATTTCTTAAACATTAATTTTAACACTCACCAAAAATATATAATTTATTTTTAAAATAAAACCACAAAATCATTTTTTCGGTCCAAACTACAAAAACGAATTTATCTGCCAAAATTGGGAAATGAGGTTTTTACAAAAAAAAAATTGAAAACGATTTTCCCGCCAAAATCAGAAAATTGAATTTCTCACAAAAATGAGTTTTCCCGCCAAAATTAAAAAAAAAAAGATTTTTCTGCCAAAATCAGAAAATTGAATATCCCGCAAAAAGGAGTTTTTCCGCAAAATTGAAAAATGATTTTTCCGCAAAAAATTGAAAACGAGTTTTCCCGCCAAAAACCGTAAAAACAAAATTTCCCGCTAAAATCAGAAATTTGAATTTCCCGCAACACGAATTTTCCGGCTAAAATTAAAAACAAGTTTTCCCGCCAAAAATGAAAATGTATTTTCTCGCCAAAACCCCGAAACGAATTTCCCGCCAAAACGAATTTTTCCGCCAAAACCACAAAAATGAATTTTTGGCCAAAATTTAAAACGAGTTTTCCCGACAAAACCGAAAACGGAGGTTTCTCGCCAAAACCGCAAAACAAGTTTTTCTGCCAAAATTGCAAAAAAAAAAGAAATTTTCTGCCAAAATTTTAAAATGAGTTTTTCCGCTAAAACCGAAAACGGGTTTCTCGCCCAAACCACAAAACGAGTTTTCCCGCCAAAATCGCAAAATCAAGTTTTCCCACCAAATCCGCAAAAAGGAATTTTCCCGTCAAAATTGAAAAATGAGTTTTCCCGCCAAAAACGAAAACAGATTTTCTCGCCAAAACCGAAAAATGAGTTTTTCTGCCAAACCTGCAAAACGAGTTTTCTCGTCAAAATCGGTAAAACTAATTTCCCGCCAAAAAAGAGTTTTTCATCAAAACTGTAAAATCTTGTTTTAATATTAAAGCTCACGTTAATGATATTAATATTCTATATGATATCTTTTAAAACAAGTAAAATAGTAATTTGCGTATCCATGGGTAAACTTATACCCTACCGGGTTTGAATTTAAACTTTGATGTTTCTAGATTTTCGCGGGTTGGGTACAAATTGGACCGGATTATTTATGGGTTAGGCTAGACTGAGTTATTTTACCCTACATTAAATTCACTACTTCAGTCAACTCAGTTACTTGAGCAATTAAATCAGGTAATTGATTATTTGTATAGTCACCTTCCTTTCTTTAACCATGAACGATCTGAGGATAGGAGGACATATATGGCTGGTCAAACTTTTTTATGCATGGTTACTAAATTAGTGAATTTGACTCAATCAGTTTCATTTATATTTATATACATGTATGATAACCTCATTACTTCGTTTTCTATGTTTGAATTTGATGTATTCAGTATTCAGATGCACATAAAGGGTGTATATGGTTCTAACTCAAAACTGGAATTACCTAAAAAATATATATACTACTCAAGGTCATGTCATTGTGTTGAAGGCCTAAGCAAAGTCTATTGTCGTCTGACTTGACTCAAGAGTAATGTTGGCATGTTGTTGACGTGGGGTAGGTACAATATTCGTAGGAAGCTGGGAGGCTAGTTTGATTGTTATGGCGTTGATTGTTGTTGTAGTGTCCTATATACTTGTTTCCATTGTTGGAGGCCACCACGAATGTTGTTGTATGACAAGTTGTTGGAACGTTGTGGTTGCTGTCGATTCTATGTTTCCTTTTGTCACTGCAACGTTTTTTTTTTCTTCAAATCGTGTTTTTGTACTGCAAACCGTTCCTTTTGTTGATGGCTTCTCCTTCTTCGTTCTCGGCCACTTTCTGAAGGAGCTTGACTGGAAGTTGATCATACCTTTCAAAAACAATTAGATCGAGAGAAGCCATTCACTCGATCTAGAGCTTAAACAGTTGATTAGGACTTAAGGATAGACGTGATTGTCTTTTTTGAAAGTATCCATCTTTCAGCTGGTGCATGGATGAATTGCTAGAGATCGTAAAAGATTGAGTTAAAGACTCCTAATTCTGTGTTGATAAATAGTTGATGGCAACTATGAATAGACAAATGAAAATAGTGAATATCCCCTATATATTAATTGAGAATCTTTTAAAAAGATGTAACCTCAAGTTTGTACTAATTAAATTTTAGACTTGCTTAGGTGTCAATCTCTTAAATATTCTTATGCTGATGTGGCATCATTAGAAAGAGTTTAGGCTAACCTTAGTGTAAAATAAATAATCCCTAGCGAGAGACATATACGGACAAGGTAATTTATATATGGGATATTTGATTATACGACCATCACTTAATGGAGTGTCCAACTATTAATGGAGTAACCCACTTCATCATTCAAGTTTATTCTCTAACCATTATATAGCTCACTACGTTTATGTTCTAATAATATGTTCATAGAAATTTCTCCACATTTCTTGTTATGTCTCAACTAGAATTCTCCAATTATATGAATACATGGGCTATATTGTGCCAAAGTTTTTACGTTTATATTTATATTTATAATTTATATGTACCAATCCTAGGCTACCAATATAAGGGTTATAGTATACCAAACTTTTTAATGGAGTGTTGTAATTATATGTACCAATCTATTTATATGAACCGAACCATACAAATATTTATATTTATATTTATAATTTATATGTACCAATATAAGGGTTATAGTATGCCAAACTTTTTAATGGAGTGTTTTAATTATATGTACCAATCTATTTATATGAACCGAACCATAATCAATGAAAAAATCGGTTGGAGTTCTGCATATTTGAACCGATCTATAACTCAGACGTCCATAATCCCTTTGAAGACGTATCACCATTATACACACATTGAATAACTGGAAATTAGGTAAATTTAAATTATGATTTCCTTATTAAAAGAATCAATTAAAAAGTTATTTCGTATTAAAGTTATGATTATATATCGAATATATATATAACTTGATAAGCAATTCTGTATCTGTTAAATATGGAAACTTTATATTTAATACGCATAAAACTTTGGCACCAAGGCATGAATAATGGGATATTTGTAGTTAGTTAAGGAAAACTACAACAAGTGTCAATTATTCAACACATTAACGTAACCTAATCTTATATAAATGATGTCTAGCACTAATACAATGCCATCATCTTTCAAACCAACAAATCAGCAAGAAAAAACCGTAGCCTACATAATGTCTATCAATTCAGTTTGTCAATTTGAAACCTTTTAAAACCATGTGGAAGATCAAGGTGAAAGTTATAAGATTGTGGAAACAATATTCAGCTGCTGGAGGTGAAACAATTGAGATGGTTCTTTGCGATCTTAAGGTGTGAGCTTATTTACGTGTTGATTTGAATTATGATTGTTAGTCGTTTGTTCATCATAAACTAACAGGTTATTGTGTTTATATTTATTAATAGGGTGATAAAATTCATGCCTCGGTGAAAAAAGAATTGGTTGCTCAATTCGATCTTTTCTTAAGACAAGGATATTCGTTGATGTTGATCAATTTTTCAGTGAATCATTCATGTGGCTCCTACAGAACTACAAATCATGCTTACATGATTGGCTTCCTGTCAACAACCCGTGTGAGCAAATACCTGAAGATTTATCAGGTTTCCAACCAGTGAAGTACAAGGAAGTGCTAGAGGAACTCTTAACCCTGATTACTTGGTTGGTCAGTATTGGTAAACAAACTAATTTCAACTCTTTCTATCACCATATCTAATAACGATTGTCTTTATGTATGCTCTTCAGATATTATCCTTTTAGGTAGATAATGATGTATTGTTAAGGATACAAATTTGATAGATTTGTTCATATATTATTTTTTTATGTAGATAATAATGAGACAACATAGGGTTATTACAAAATCGAGGTATGGTAATAATGATTTTTTTTAAATCCATTGGTTAAAATGTGGTTAGTTTTATAGGTAATGATGTATTATTTATTTTGAAAATATGCAAAATTAATTTTTTCCTTAATGAAACAAAGGTAGTATTAGATTTAGGAAATTAAAAATATAATATAATAAATATTACTATTAAATAATTTATATAAATGTTTTAATGTCATTGGGTTTTCAAAGCAAAAAGATTGATCACTATTTCTATGGGGCCTAACAAAACATGTTTTACAATTTTTGGTTTGAATTGTTTCTACGCAAGCCCAAATGTAAATATATGTTGATCTATAACGTTTAAATGTTATTAACATTTGAGCTAAGATATAACATAAAAGAATAAATTTCAACAGACCCAATTTGTATATCTATTAATTTTATTTCATATGATTATAATTTATTTTCCTTAGTTTATATTAGAAATTAAATAATACGAAGTATATCTCATAACAATAAATTTTATTAACTATATTTTGTATTTGTTATCTTGAACAAACATTTAGCTTTAATATTAATTAACGGTTTATAACAAACATAGTTAAACCGATCACATAAAAAAACATATAACATAAAATTAATACTAATTGTATTTTTCCTATCACTAATAAATCAAATACCTCAACGTAAACTGAACACATGCAAAAACTGTGAATTTAAGTTCTAGTTCAACAATAGGATATTAAAATCATAAAAACAATCCAAAACCAACTATCCAAATTAAGCCAAACTAATGTTTAATAGTCCAAAAAATAATGAAAACAATAACTTCACTTGCGCAAGGCGCGTATCTTATCCTAGTAAAAGAGATAAAAAGGAAAAATAAGTTAATATGATAAAGATCTATGTGCAAGGATTTCCACATTTAGATAGAATTAATGCTCGTTCAAAACAAAAAGATTAATGTTAAAATAAAAAGTAATTATTAGTACTATCAAACTCTAAGTGACCAGTGATATATATATATATATATATATATATATTTAGTCTGAGTTGATATATATATAATATATATTTATGTGGAAATTAAAACATATCAAACTGCATTTTTATGTTCTATTTTTCATCTTAGTTATTGTCAACATGTTTGAGTATATATACCAATAAAAATAAAAATATATATTTAATTTTATGTAATTTTTTGAAAGTATTGTAGTTGTATTTTCTCTATTCAAATATAACTTTATGATATATTGCATTATATACTAATGAAGAAAACTTAAACACTGTTATACAACCTTTGTGTATTATCTTTACACAAATAACATAGTTACAACATATAAATATAGTCTTCTGATTTATAATATAACACTCAAATTAGAGTTATAATCCTACATGTATAAAGTATTATATCTGTATAAGTTTAAATCAAATAATTCTAAATTACACTAATCATCTATATACATTCTGTTAAACTGAAAAAAAAATCACCATTTTTTTTCATACTTGCACAATCTTGTTTTATGTGGAAAATATCTCTGAAACTTTTTATTATTATTTTTGAAAATCACAGACCATAAAGTGGTTTCGAAAATCACAAGAAAATTTTGCATTGACAAATTTTAGTTTTAGAAATATTGAATTTTTAAAAATATGTTTAACATATGTACAATTTATGTTTCTCTTTTTCTTGATACCAGTCATTGAAGATTGTAAAGTTCATTTTCATGTTTTGAGTAAAAATATATATCATTTTTATACTTTTTACCTTTTTAGAGAACTTAGAAAGAGTTGAATCCGAATAAAAAATATTGGATAACATGTGTACAATTATGCAAAAATATACTGTGCATCATGGTTTAACACATAATATGATTTTGGTTAATGCATAGTACACATCTAATTCTTAATATTTTGATCCATATCATATTGTACAGTTAAATTTTTTTGTTTCATGGGTCTCTAAAAAGAGAAGAAAGATTCATAAATAAATTGATTGATGTTTACAAATCTTTACTTAACAAAAGAACTTTGATTGTGATAGACAACTTTGTTCTAATCCAGGAAGAACTAGATATTATCCAAACATAATTTATTTTATAATATTGACTACGATAAATGGTTCAACATATGGAAGGTTAGCTTTTGAAAATTTATAGATATCTAACAAAATGAAACATAAATAAGCTAGTAGACTTTGTTTTTATAGTTACAAGAAAATCAAGAACAGAAAATAGTGTACCGTCCATTGCTAACTTAAATATATACACAAATTTTATATTTTTATATATATTTACACTGCCAATTTAATATCTTTAATGGTTTCCAACTTAATTGTGTTTTACAAATTATGGTACCATATAACTATACATATTGAAAAGACAAATATTTCTGCTATTATGTATAATATGTTAATATTAATCTGATATATTGAAAACATTATCATAAACCAATACATATTTTTCTTATTTCATATATAAACAGACATTGAATCTATAAGTTAAACATAATATAAAATTATTATACATATCTGTGAAATGGCTATACAAACTTTATAATCTATGTAAACTTATATATAATCTAAATTTTACATGTGGGCTATCCACCAAATAAACTTTACATTTAAGTATTAGTGTTTCATAAAGTGTTTTATTGACATTTTTCCTTCAGTTAATTTATAATTCTCAATATAGCAATAATTTTTTGAGAACATCAAAATTAATTTCAAGTGTAGGATATACATCTTTCTATTTATTTATAGGAAAATGAATGAGTCTACAGCTTTCACACACTATATAAGCAAAAAATAGAATCTTTCTAAATTAAATTTCTTTAAATCGGGACATAATAATGTGAATAGCTTAATTTAGGTTTTTTATCATCTATATATGTAAGAAAAATTCTTCTTCTGTTGTAAAAAGAAAGAATAATTCATTTTTCCTAAATTTTAAATCACTACCAATCCATTTCTATTATCCAAGATGAGAAAATCCCTTCAACTTTTGTTCACCTTCTTAACCATCTTCATCATTCTTTCACTAGGTTTGTATTTACATCTTAATATATTGTATTTAGTAGTAGTTCTATAATAAATTTATAATAATACTTAGATCCTCCAAATTTTATTTTCAAATATATGTTGTAAGACCCATTTAATAATTTTTGTTTAATATATAAAATATATTATTATATTATCTCTTTTTAAAAATTTATAACTATTTAGAAGGCTAGACAATATAGAAAATTGAGTCATATATTTTTTGTGTTAAAATTAACAATATCATCCCTAAATTATTTTAAGTGTATTTCCTATTTTAAATTATTTAAATGTATATTCTTTATAAATGATAAAGAACTACTATGATAAAACAACTCTAGACATTTTCATTGTTAAATCATTTATTTCTTTACATTTTCTCCTGCACATACAAATATGTTAACCAAAAATTTTCACAATATGGATGTACTATAATTCTTATGTAAAATAATGTGATATTTTGAGTTACATTTATATATATTATATTTAATATGTTATGCTTTTCCAATATATATATATATATATAATTGTTCTTAAAACATTTAAAAAAATTAATTTTTATTAATATGCACAAAATTATTTAAAACATTTTGTTCACAATATAAAAGTTAATATTTTGATCAAACCATATGCTCATTTGTTATTTAATGAAAAATCTTTGTCTTTTTTTTTGCTTATAATGCTTAAAACAAAAGTGTATTAAGCAAGTTTTGTTGATAAATAAGCTTTGTATTTCAGAAAAGGTGTTATATATATATTTTTTTTTAAATTGAATTTTTTTGTATCTAACAGGAATGATGGCAAATGCACAAAAACTTTATTTATTTATTTTTAAATTTTAACTAATTATTAAATAATTTATCAAATAATTTATCAAATAATTTATTAATAATTTACAACTAGTAAAACAAAGTAATTAATTTGTAAGTTCATCAATTTTTTTCAAGTACTTAATCTACATGTACTCGTTTTTAATAAAATAAATGTATGGATTAAGTTTCATTTTCTTCTCAACACTTATTTTCTGATTTCAATTTCTCATCCTGAACCCCTCAAAATGGATTCGATACCAAGGAAGCAACCCAAATCGGAAACCAAAACCCCAAAACGGAACCCTAAATCTTCACCTTCTCCGATCAGATCACTACTCGAGCCACCACAAAGCGTCTTCCCTTCCAAGGAAGAATTCATTAAACTCCTCACGGTGTTGCTCATCGCTTGTGCAGTAGCTTTTACATGCAGTTTCCTCGCTAAGTATCTGGACTCAGACCCTAAATCTTTCTGCGACAGTAACTCAGATTCCATCGACTCGGATTTAGGTAAAGTTCGAGATTCATAAAGTTGATGTCTTTATTCATGTTTGAATCAGTAATGACGCTTTCTCAACTCAATCTCGTTGCCACAGATTCGTGTGAGCCATGTCCAGTTAATGGGGAATGTTACCAAGGGAAGTTGCAATGTAATCATGGGTACAGAAAGCAAGGGACTTTATGCTTAGAAGATGGAGTAATCAATGAATCAACTAAGAAACTGGTATTGAGTTATAGACAATCTAGATAGCCGAAGTTTAGATTGGTTTAAACATGTTTGCAACTGGTTGTGTGGTTGATCAGGTTAGGCATTTCGAGAGGAAAGTTTGTGAGGCATATGCTCTTAATGAATGCTATGGTACTGGGACCATTTGGGTATGCCTGTTCTGCTTCGTCTTTAACTATAGTGTTTTGATTAACATTTTGGTAATAGTGTGTGAGGCATCTATCTTTTAGGTTCCAGAGGATGGTGTTTGGAAAGATCTACGTAGCAACGGTTTCATGGATAACTTAGACGAGTCTGCTTACAATTTTGTGAAAGCAAAGGCAGTAGAAGCTGTGGCAGAGTTGCTAGAGAAAAGGAGTAATGCTAATGGGTTAGTATTTTCATCACTGAGTAGGACTAGCTCTGGAAGTTGTCTTGCTGCTAAAGATTTTCTTACTTTGTATATCTGTTGATGTGAAGGATCAATGAGTTGAAGTGCCCTGAATCACTGATGGAAAGTTATAAACCTTTGACTTGCCGCATACAACAATGGCTCTTACAGCACATTGTTATTGTCTCGTCCTCCTGCGCAATGGTAATCTATTCGTAGAAAAAGAACATGTCATTGAGTAGTTTAGTGTACTTGATCAAAACATCTTCAAGCTTGTTCACAGTGTTGAGATGTACAGCTTGTGTCGTGCGCAATATTGCTTAGGAAAATCCAGCGGAAGCGACATTTTTCAAGTAGAGTCGAAGAACTATACGACCAGGTTCACCTTTTTCTCATACAGAATCTCGATTAATCAATTATCATTTGTCGTTGTGTCTAAACACAGAACCCCAATCTTTTTTCGAATCTGATACATTAGGTGTGTGACTTCCTGGAAGAGAATGCAGTGACATCAAACTCTGTAGACAGTAACTGCGAGCCATGGGTTATCGCATCACGGTTGCGTGATCATCTCCTTTTGCCTAGAGAAAGAAGAGATCCTCTCTTATGGACTAAGGTATCCTGTTGATCTAATCCTGTTCTTTAGTCTCTACAATGTTTATAACTAAATCTCATTGTTTATTTTTCATTTTATGTTGAGTTCTTTATATTCCTGGTTGCTTTATTTATAGGTAGAGGAGTTGATACAAGAGGATTCACGTATAGATAGATATCCGAAAATCATAAAGGG
Organism: Moricandia arvensis; assembly: GCA_905132765.1. NCBI lineage: Eukaryota > Viridiplantae > Streptophyta > Magnoliopsida > Brassicales > Brassicaceae > Moricandia > Moricandia arvensis. The sequence continues at coordinate 78,093 of CAJHQP010001329.1, read as the reverse complement.
TGAACAAAAGGTTGTATGGGAATGGCAAGGTATGGGATCAACATAGTTCTTTTACCTTCTTTTCACCATTATGTTTGTCCATCCACTGAAAGTTGTTTCCTCATCAATGAATGATTTCAGTTGAAGGTTCACTTAGCTTATCCAAGCTAAAGAAACGGCGAGAGACGCAGAAGAAAGCAAGAAATATGAATGAGTCGAACACAATCTTGCAAGATAACTACAACAGAAGAATGGCAGAGGCTAGCTCTTAGTACATACATTTAGGACAGAGACCAATATAGAAGCTTGTTGGTGCTTCGTCAGGTAAATGGTAAAAAGATCCAAGAATGCAGGGAAGCATTGTTGATCTTTCCTTTGTGTTCATGATTAATGATTGAACTTGTAATAGATGAAGAAGAGTTGTTAGTGTCTGTGACTTCTTGAAGAACCTGGTTTGGATCAAGAATATGTAATTCGAATTGCATTGGTACAATTCCGGTTTAAGTTGACTGTAACCGAATTTAAGTCTCATGGAGATGCGACTTGTTAAAAGTTTTGTAAAAAGAGAGAATCAAAACGAAATAAGGAGGAATTTGATTACAGTATATACTTGGGTTTAGGAAGTGGTATTACTTTTGCTAGTTAATGGAACACAGTACAATATAGCCTTTTGGTTTTCCCCGTACGAAGAGTGTCCCATCATCCTTTATAGAGAGCCTCCTCCTTAGTTTTTTTTTTAAGTGAATCAATCGCGAGTCGACATGTGTCAGTGGGACTCGTGAACAGTGTAAAAAGCTCTTTAAAACCGGTTCTTATTAGTTTATAATTTTTGTAATCGATGTTTACACTGTTCATGGGTTCCACGCCTTAAGAAACCCACTTAAGGATCCCCTTAATCATGACCTTAGGTTACGAATGGAAGGCAGAACAAAAGCAGTTCTCCCGCATTGAAATCACCATTCACGTTTTTCTGCTTTTAAAAAGCAGTTAGCGGGAGATCTGTATGCAGTTCAACATTTTCTGTCTTTTTGTGGAAAAAGCAGGAGATCTGCATGCAGTTCTTGTCCACTATACAAATCAAGCGGATCAAGTGCAGATCATGTATGAGAAAAGCAGATCAACCATATCAAACAATTTATTATAGTTAAAATGATAAGAACAATTCAAATAAAATTAGAATACCTATTTAAACAATAATAATTACAATAAAAATTTAAATACATTATATAATACAATACAAATATAATAATAAGCATTGCACTAAAGCCATGTTATTATAATCTCAAAATCAAAATACCAAAAATATTAGCAATTAACAAAGTACATATATTTTCATTAATATATTTAAAATACTGTACATTCACATAATACATAATATAATTTCTTTTTGTTCACTAATACATATTATAATTAAAAACACAATAATTACATATATAATTTAATAAAATATAATATTTATATGATGAAAATAAAAGTAGAGATAAATAGACAATGAGAAGTTTTTGTATTTTCAAAATTACAAGTAAAATATAATGAAAATGTGTTTTTGATGGAAAAAATTTAAATATATTAATAATTTGTAACAAAATCATTTACTATATATGATGTCAATGTTTTTAGTTATAATATGTATTATGTAATTGCATAGTATTGTGGTTTAAATATGTATATTAACAGAATATATATGTATTTCGTTTATTGTTAATGTTTTTAAAATTTTAATTTTAAAATTACATTAACATGACTCTAATGCAATATATATTATTTTTATGTATCATATTTATATATAATATTTTTTTATTATAATTTTATATATAAACTATTATATTTTAACTATTTTTATTATTTTAAACTGTATTAAACTGTTTGATATGCATGATCTGCCTTTCTCCTGCATGATCAATTTGATTTGCACTTGATCCGCTTGATTTGCATAATCTGCTTGATCTACAACGCTTCGAACCCTTAGTTCGGAAGATTACCTTCCCTATGAAGTTTTACTTCCTTTGTCTTCTTTAATCATGCTTTTATTATTTTCTGTTCATGACAATGACGGAAGTGTCTGTGACATAAGGGACCTTGTTTAGAAATGGATTGGTACTGTAAATTCTGGTTTTGTTCAGACCGAGTAAAGGAATGTGTACACATTTAAAAGGAGAGAAAATAAACGAAAGAAAGAAATAAATGAGTTTATACTTTGATTTAGGAAGGAGCATTACTTTTGCTAGTTAATGGTAACTTTATGGGAAACCAATCAAGTTTAAGTCTTTTGGTTTTCCCGTACAGGAGGTGTGTCTCCATCATCGTTTACAGGGGCTCCTTAGTTCCTAAGTTTACCTTCCCCATGAAGTTTCCTTCTCTTCTTTAAAAGCTTCATTCACCACACGTAGAGAGAAAACAAACCACAAAAGAGAAAACAAACCACAAAGAGAAAACAAAAAATGGCAGAAGCAGCAAAGCAACACATTGATCAGATTCGGAGGACTAAGTTTTCCATCGGCGGAGATGAGAATCCGTTGACGGAGGATCTTCATCAGGCTGTGAAGAACCTCTCTGCTGAACTCTACGCCAAAGATGTTCACTTCCTCATGGAGCTTATCCAAGTAAGTTTGCTCTCTTTCTCTCTAATGTACTACCCTCTCTGCTTCTCTGCTTATGTTGTGAGATTGTGGTTCTGCTTTTTTTTATTTTGTGAGATATTTCTCTACAGCTTGGGTTAAAATATGTGTATAGCTGGTCTGATTTTGATTGTGCTAAAAGAAAGTAATGGTTACATGAAAATGTTGAACCGAAACCATAACCGGAACTGAATATGCGTACTCACGTGTTTCATATGATTGTGGCCTTGGTTTCTTGTAATACAGTCAGAATCTTGTTTGGTCTTTCTCGCACACACATGCGCAGAATATCGATGAACTTAAATTGTTTCTATTTTTAACTTTTGAAGTGTACACATGTAATTGCAACTGAGTTCAGAAAATAATTACAGAAACCATGTTTCCTTGATGTGTTTTTGCCAAGTATAAGATGCTAAATCTTTGTTTTATATATTACAAAGATAAACAAAGTAACAAACTTTTTGTTTTCCTTCTACACATTTGGTAATGCTAGACTTTAATTCTATTGTTCTCGTGTTTTTTGCAGAACGCTGAGGATAATGACTACCCGGAAGGTGTGGATCCTTGTCTTGAATTTGTCATCACATCAGAGGACATCACAGCCACTGGAGCTCCAGCAACTCTCCTCATCTTCAACAATGAGAAGGGTTTTTCTGAGAAGAACATTGAGTCCATCTGCAGTGTTGGACGGTCAACAAAGAAGGGAAACCGAAAACGTGGATACATTGGCGAGAAAGGTATTATCCTTTGTCTCTTACTATGAATAACCACAAGACAAAACCCTTGTTCTTACATAACACGTGTGTTCTGTTTCCATTGTGGTGGCAGGAATCGGGTTCAAGAGTGTGTTTCTGATTACTTCTCGCCCTTACATCTTCAGCAAAGGCTACCAAATCCGGTTTAACGAGGACCCTTGCAGCTACTGCAGCCTTGGCTACATCGTACCTGAGTGGGTTGAGCAGCATCCTTCTCTTGACGACATACAAAGGATTTACGGCTCCGGTTCTGCTCTTCCGACCACAACAATCATCTTGCCCTTGAAGGGTGACAAAGTTAAGCCTGTGAAGGAACAGCTCTCTAGTGTTCACCCTGAAGTTCTCTTGTTCCTGTCCAAGATCAAGCGTCTCTCCATCAGAGAACACTGCCAAAATCCAAACCTCAGCACAGTGAACTCCATTGGTATTGTTAGTGAGACTGACTTCATGACGAGGAAGAGCATTGATGCTGAGTCTTACACCATCCATCTCTCCGCTAGTGAAATAGACTCCGAGAAGCAGTGCAGTTACTACATGTGGAGGCAAAAGTTCCCAGTGAAAGATGAGAACCGTGTTGAAAGAAGATCCGAAGTTGAAGACTGGGTGATTACTTTGGCGTTTCCCTTTGGAGAGCGTCTTGGCCGTGGCAACAGCTCTCCTGGTATCTATGCCTTTCTCCCTACAGAGATGGTCACCAACTTACCTTTCATCATACAAGCAGACTTCATCTTAGCCTCCTCCAGAGAAACCATACTACTCGATGACATATGGAACCAAGGGATTCTCAACTGTGTTCCCTTAGCTTTTGTGAATGCGTTCACATCCTTGGTGAAGAAGACTGATGCACCTGTGTCTAGCTTGCTTCCTGCTTTTAAGTTCTTGCCTGTGAGGCAATCTAGTTACGCAAAGCTGAACGTTGTCCGAGAATCTATCAAGGCCAAGGTCTCTGCAGAGGAAATTGTACCAAGCGTCTCTCATTTAGGACAGAAGTTCTTCCACAGACCGTGTGAAGTTGGTCGTCTTGTTCCTGCCTTTTGGGACATCTTGGAGAAAGCAAGAAGAGAGAAGGCGAGTCTGAACAACATATCGTCTCATGGAATCTATGTTTTGGATTCTTCCTTTGACAGAGCTGAGAATGACGACGTTCTTGACTTCTTGGGTTTGAAGCAAGTCAGCAACGAGTGGTACGCAAAATGCATCCAGGGATGCGATCTCGTGAGGAGTGTATCAGAAGATACGTATGTGAAGGTTCTTCTTTTCGTAGCTGAGAACTGGCAGTCCAGGTTTCATGGGACAAACATGGTGAAAGTTCCACTTATCAAGTATGTTGCTCGAAAGGGTGTGACTTCTTTTAGCAGTTTAGCTGACGTCAGCCCTCTGACACTTTGTTTCCCAAAACTCAAGAACCAGGAGTGGTTTCTCGATTGGAGTGATGAGTTCAGATGCATGTCCAAGTTTGTTTTCATGCCTCAGACAACCCTGGTAGTGTTGAAAGCTTTTTCCAAGAAGGAAACAATACTTAATTGGCTCAAAGAGAAGCTCAAAGTCACCAATTTTAGTTTCTCCGATTACACTGAACGTCTCCGGGAGAATCTTGGTGGAGATAAGAGGCTTGTGCTTGCATATGCACACTTTCTGCATCACTCAATCTCCAGGGGTTTTCTATCGGAAGACGAGTGTGTGAAGTGCTGCAAAGACATGCCGCTTGTGGACAACTATGGGAATGTCAACACAAGCAGAACTGGTGTTCTTGTTCCCGCTAGCCAAGGTAAATGGATTAGCTTAACTGGTTCAAATCCATGGAGACAAGACGGATATATTGAGCTATGGGAAGAGTATTTGTCGTCTGGTAGGTTCGCTGGTGTTCTGTCTACTCACAAAGTTCTTCTCCCCTTCTTGAAATCTTATGCGAAGGCTGGAGATATACCTGACATATCACCACCAAATGCAACTATACCTGCCTTGTCTGGTGCTCTAAAGAAGGAGAATGCTTTGCTGCTCTTGAAGTGGATTCAGTCCAATAGATATTCTCTTCCTACAAAGTTTATGTTGTCTGTTAGAGGAGGGAGCTGGTTGAGAACAACAATGAATGGATCCTCTGACTATCGACCACCTTCTCAGTCCTTTTACCATACTTCATCATGGGGAAGTATTCTGCAAGGCGGATCAATTCTTGTGGATATTCCACTTGTTGATAGAAGCTTCTATGGTAAGGAGATTGAGAGCTACAAAGAGGAGCTGAAAGTTGCTGGTGTTATGTTTGAATTTAGCCAGGCCTGTGAGTTTGTTGGTCACCACCTTATGCGTTTAGCTGAGACATCATCTATGTCAAGAGAGAATGTGTTCTCGATTCTTAAATTCATCAGGTACTTGGGGGAGAAGCTCTTGTCACCAGCTGATTTCATCAGAGCCGTCAAAAATGGGTCTTGGCTTAAGACAACTACCGGTTACAGATCTCCAGATGGTGCTGTTCTGTTCAGCCAAGAGTGGAAAGCTGCGTCACTGATCAGTGATATACCATTCATTGACAAGGATTGCTACGGTGAAGGTAACCTCAAAGGTTTTGAGAAAGAGCTTGAGTTGCTAGGCGTTGTAGTTCAGTTTCCTGGTAATCACAGTCTCATCGTTGCTCACTTGAATTCATCAAAGCTGAGCTATCTTACAGCTGAAGCAATGCTCTTAGTACTTGACTGCATACGCCATTTGAGTCCTCGGAAGCTGATCAATCCCTGAGAAGCTCTCAATGTTTCAAGACCAAGAACGGATACAAAACTCCTGCTGAATGCTTCATACCTGATCCGGAGTGGAGTTGTCTTGTCTCAGTCTTTGACTGCTTCCCTTTGATCGATGAGAGTTTCTATGGAAGCAAAATAAATTTCTACAAGGAGGAGCTGAAGCAGATTGGTGTTGTGGTTCAGCTTGAAGAGGCTGTGAAAGGGTTTGTACGGACATTCAAGCAGAAAGCTACTTCATCCTCTTGCCTAAACCGAGACACCTCCATGTCTCTTCTCTCATGCTACAAGAAACTGATGGAGAGTAGTCACAAGTTTCCTGAAGAGCTTCTGAAAAGCTTCAAAGAGTTACAATGGCTGCACACCAGACTCGGCGACTTCCGTGCACCTAAAGACTGCATTCTCTTTGAACAAGACTGGGAACATCTCCGCCTCATAGCAAACCTCCCCTTCATCGATGACAACTCAAACTGGTACGGCAAGGGCATATACTATTACAAGAACAATCTAAAGAGCTTGGGAGTTACAGTTGAGCTGAGACAAGGTATGAGCCATGTGGTTAACTCCCTTAGTCTCCCTGATCCATCTCGCATCACTTGTTCTAGTGCCATCTCTCTTCTTAAGTGCATCACCTTCTTGCTTGAGGATAGATTTGGTAAACTCCCTAAGGAGTTTCTTGACAAGGTTTCTGTCAAATGGTTGAAGACACATGCTGGTTACCGCTGTCCTGAAGAGTGTCTCTTGTTTAATAACACATGGGAGTTAGAGCATTGTGATGGTCCTTTCATTGATGAAGAGTATTACGGCTCAGAGCTTAAAGCTTTCAAGAAAGAGCTTATTGCTATTGGAGTTGGGAACGATTCAGCCAAAGCTTCCAGGTTGCTTGCTAGCCACGTTTATACACATTCTGATTCTGATGCAATCTCCAGGGTATATAGATTCCTCTCTAAATCTGAATGGAGACCTGAGAGAGGTGCGTCTTCAGGCCGTATCTGGATCCCCAGCGAGTGTAAATGGGCAGATGTCTCTAGCTGCGTTGTCTATGACAAAGACAAACTCTTTGGAACAAAGCTAAACGTTCTTGAAAACCATTACGACACTGATGAGAACCGCCATCTTCTTGCCTTCTTCTTATCTGCATTTGAAGTGAGAGCAAGCCCTTCCGTGGAAGATTACTGTGCTTTGTGGAAAGACTGGGAGAGAACCAAGGAGAGAGTGTCTTACGACGAGTGTTGTGCCTTCTGGAGATTTGTAGCTCGACACAGTTACACAATTAAAGCCGACAAGTTTCTGTCTGAATCGATCTCTCGTTTGCCTGTAAACACACCAGACTACAACAACAGTGGAGGGATCTTGCTGTCTGAGAAGAGCGACGTGTTCATTGCTGATGATCTACTCTTGAAAGACCTCTTCACAGAGTCCCCTGTCTTCGTGTGGTACCCATCTCCAAGCATCCCTACCTTGTCACAGACAAAGCTTACAGAGATTTACAGAAAACTCGGCGTTAAAGAGATCTCCAAATGCGTCGAGATGTCAGAAGCTGAGCTAACCAACGATGGAGTTAAGACCGAACAGCCAGAGAATCATCTGATAGGAAGAGGGCTAGTGAGGCTCATTCTAGGGTTCCTCTCTGATCCATCTCTCAAGATAGAAGCTAAGGAACGTTCTGAGATCATACACAGCCTTGTGAGTCTCAACGTTCTCCAAACTCCAGAGACGATCTCTACAGAGTACACTCTGAACCTACCTTCAAAGGGAGAGAAGCTGGTTGCTAAAGCTAAGAGGATGATAAGGTGGGAGAGAGAGAAGGGTGTTGTGTACGCAGAGAAGATGGAGAAAGCTTGTGGGAAAAGAAAGGTGTTGGAGTACGCCACGTGTTTCGCTGAGGTGATTGCTAAAGGAGCAATGTGGCAGAGGGAAGATCTGATTGGAGAGTTGTCTGAGCTTGTGAAGATGGCTTACTTGGTTGAGTTTGATGAAGAGGCTTTGGAGTTTCTAATGAAGTCCAAAAACCTTCAGGTTTATGAAGAAGACGAGAAGCTCATCTCTGATGCGTATTCTCTCAAGAAAACTTAAAGGTAACGTTTAATAAGCTTCCACATTGGTACTTTTATTTGTGAATGTAAACGTTAAAAACAAATATATTTTTGTTTTGTTTTGTTTTTGCAGATGCCTTGTATCATAAGTAAACAGAGGGACCTCTATGTTCTATCTATTTAGTAAGCATGCTCTCAAGAAAACTTAAGTTAACGTTTAATAAGCTTCTACATTGGTACTTTTATTTGTGAGGGTAAAAGTTAAAAAACAAATATATTTTTGTTTTGTTTTTGCAGATGCCTTCTATCAGTAGTGAACACAGGGACCTCTATGTTCGTTCTATCTATTTAGTTTGTATGCTGTCTATTTTGGTATTCTGCATCGTTTGTGAACCCCTTATGACTCTTTGTTCTATGTTCTATAAAATATTTTGGTATCTCGTTTACTATTAAAAAGTATTATATTCAAGCATTGTTTTTCTCACATTATCGGTCTGAAAAAATGTATCCGACAACGTCAGATGATGTCTGGATAGATTTTTCAGATGAACGTAAAGTGGCGTTCGTTCGTGTAGTGTAAGGGATTGACAAAAAAAAAGAAAAAACCTTGTAGAGAATAATAGGATATGCTAAGTCATAAAAAATAGATGGTTGATATCTTTGCCACTCAACTAATATCTATGAAGAAGTTAATGGTTCTCAAAAGGAATGTGTGTTTAAGTTCACTGGAGAAGAAATCATCTGTTTCCTCAAGGCCCTGGATGCTTATATCGAAAATCTATCTAAGCTTAAAGTAAAACCCAATTAAAGATGTATCAGTTGGTGGACAAAGGAATACAGAGCTTATTGTTCTTCTCTTAGGTTGCAATATGCTTAAGGAGAACGCATTGACTTTCGTTTGCACCACAGTAAAACCACGAAGGGGCAAGTACAGCGTGCACTAGACCAAGCAGTCATCGGCTCTATTCATCTTCCATACCCACCAAGAAACTCTAATATGGCTCACTGCTCTCGTTGTTTTAATATACCGTGGACCTCAAATGGTGATAGATACAGCTTCTCTTTTGATACTCTAAAAGCTCATTGCGTTCTTTGTACATTGCTTCGCTGTTGAGTAGTGAATAACAAGAAACTAGGTTAACACCCGTGCCTTGCATGGATTGAATATCGTATATGCATATATTCTTAAATATTATTATTTATTTATATATTCTCTTATATATTACAAAATAATAAATTTATAATGAATAATTGAGAAATCAATAATTATATATATATATATATATAATTAGTTGCAGCGGATATAGAAATAAATTAACAATGTTATTTATCTATTTTATATAATGTATAATTAAACTTCAATGATAATAATATAGTTATATAGTATGCTTTTTATATAACTATTTATTAATGAATTTCTTATTCATATATCTTTATGATTATTTGTATATTTTTATGAAATTATTATATTAAATTCTTAATACTTGTTCAATGCAAATTTTGAGATTTTAGTATTTTTATGCTATCTATTTTAATATAAACGAAATTAAATATATATATATATATATAATTTGAATATATATTCAATAAATTTTTTTATTTATATGATTTTATGATCATTTGTATTCATTATAAAAAATTTACTTTTCATTAATCACAAAAGTTTTAGTATGAGATTTTTAACCATTTTATTAATTTATAGCCATTTTAAAAATTTAAAATATAATATATATCCGGAAAAATCTAAAATTTATTATATAATTAATGTGACTGTTTAAATTATTTAATAATATAAAAATAAAAAATGAAAAAGGATATACAAATTGTTATAAAATAATTATGATTCAAATTCATTAATTGATATATATATTTTTAATCATATTAAATAATTCCACAAATTTTATTTAAGAAAAAAAAATAATATTTTATATATTTCTGTAATTAACGTAGTGAAAATTGTCTTATATATTTAGCTGACCAATCTATTTTTTTAATAATTTTAAAAAATATTTTAATAATGACACGTAACATAATTCAAATGGTATATAAAGGATATGAATCCTTTCATGAACACATTACAACATGTCCAATTAAAATAGTTTACTATCTCGGATATTGACAATCAAGTAGGGTTACAATAACTAAATCCTAACTTCTAATTCGATGTGTTAAATAGTGAGACATGGGTTCTGATAGATAACTTTGGGCTTGACTACCCCATGAATTTTGGGAATGGTGGTTAACAGGTTCGAGAAATGTAAATAAGAATATTAGAAAACAAAATAAGGAAAAGTTCTTTTAATGTCATACGCATAGTTATAATATAAACGTTATATTAACTAGAACCTTTCCCGGGCTACGCCCGGGTTTTTTCCATAAACTTTAAATACATGTACATTTATATATTGTTTTATCTGAGTATATTTATTGTATTGAAAAATTAAGTGATTTATGACTTTGAAATTATTTAAAACTTAATTTTATTGTTTTTAATACCTAAAATATAGGTCAAATAAAAATAACAGAAATTAACTAAAACTTCATTATAATCCAGTTCCTCATTTTTACCTATTTGAGTTCCCACTATAAGAAATTGTTAGATTCATAAATAGTTTAACTTTTGTTTTTAGTTTTAGGATGAATTTCCATTTTTATTTATGATTTTATAAACTTTTTTCTCTCTTTTCGCATGCTTTGCTTTTCATTATATGGTTATTAAAAAAGTTATATGGATTTATTTATATATATATACGTTGGATATTCACTCATGCAAATGTTTGCTTTCTACTCAATTCATTTCGGATTCTCCATAGCTAATTTGAGAGATAGATCGGTTCTGTTCGGGTCCACACTCTTGAAGTTAAAATTAGTCTTTTACCGATCAGGAAGAGTTAATCCGCTTGAACTTAACTGCCATGTAATGGTATGCGAGTTTACCCAAAGTGGAGTTACCGCGGTTAAAATGGTGACGACTGATATGAGATTCAAGGTTCTAGAATTCAAATGACTTCAGCAGAAATGTACATCCTTTTAGCTGTATAGAAACTTGTGCATTCTGAGATTGTTAGGTTCTTATCACATAGGATATTCAATATGCTACTACATACATATAATAAAATGTCACAGAAAAATCTCTAGGGACCGTCCGCGGGGTCTTTTTGCTTTTATTTTGTATTTGTCATTTCGTCCGAAAACATAGGATACCAATAAATATTATGTAATTTTATTTGAGCTATTATGTCATTTAAATGAACTATTATGTCATTTATAGTATAGATGTCACTCTATATAAAGAATTATAAAAGTATAAATTATCATTCAAAATTAGTTTTTAATTTTAAAAAGTACATTAAACCAAAAAAAAACAAAGAGTTAACTAAACTTATTTATGATTTAGTTATTCTTTCAACATTGTTTTCCTTCAAAGCACGTTGTCAAAAACCTTAATGGCAGCTAATGCCAGCCTCTTTGAAGTTTTAGCAGCCTCATTTTCTTTTTAAGCTGCAAAGAAACTGCTCTCCACTGTACTTGGTCCAGCCTCTTCTTCCTCTGCTTCTTCTTGAAACTTTCACAGCTCTCCAAGAGCAAGTTCAGGATGATTTCACTTCATCAGCCTCTTGAGTTTCTTGCTGCAGCTGCTTCAGCAGCTCCACCATTTCCTCGCTGACTTTTTTTCCTTGGACCCAGCAAGAACAATTTTTGTGTCGTCCTCATCTTCTAGAGTAGCAACTTCTATAGATTTCAATCCTTGGCTCCAAAAGGAACAACTGTTTACATATCTGTATGGGACTTGTCCTGTAATGAGATTTCCGTGGTTGCTACCAAGTAGTCTGTTTCCTCCTTCAGCTTGGATTTTTCTATATGATCAGCCAATTCATTCACAAAAATAAGGGCCAGAAGCTGAAACTGGAACCAATCCATATCACCAGAGGTTTCTTACGAACCTAAAATGAGATGTACTATTAAAATTGTTAGTGGTTATATCAAAGCTATTAATAACTCTGTTTTTCACTTGCCTTACCATAATAATAAGTGACAATTGTGTATATACATATATTCAGCATCACAGTGATACCAAGCTTAAACCATTTGCCATGAACTTAATCTGATAAAGCTTTGATCATTGCTACCAGGTTTCCCTGCCAACTATATCAAAAACACAACTCAGTTTCGTTCTTAAATTGTCAAACCATCTCAATAAAAGCAAACAAAAATGTTTTCTTTTTCTTTTGGTGCTTCTACAACCTTAGAATCTTAAGTTCACCGCAACAATAATCTATAAACACAGAGAAAACAGTACACAAATTTTGGAATACAGAAAGATAAGTAAAACAAAGTAACAAACACCAAAAGCGTTTTATTTGTTATACTTACGTTGATATACTTATAACCTATTGCAGAGAGACCACTTGAAATCCTTGCATCTGTTGCCAAGTAATTCAGATTATTGTTAAATATTATAATAATTGTTATATCAATCTGTATCATATTGCTTTTCTTAATAATAGAATCAGTCATCACAGGTTTGTTTGATGAGAGAGTTCACTGGTGTTACGCTGAAGTGATGCCAGCTATTCCATCTAATAAGAAAGTAATACATTTCTCCATTTATGCAATCTGCTGTCGCCCTCACACACCGCTGAGCTTGCTTTGCGTTTACAACAAATACATCTCAGTTGCATGAAAACAAAACTGAAATAAAAAAACTGGAATTTGGAAAATCAGTTCTCTGACATGAATTTGGAATTGCTACTCCTTGTGTTGTGCATCTTTTTTCTTTATCGACCATGAAATCTACGCATCAAGATACTGTACGTAGTCCCCGAGACAAACTTTCTCTCCGCAACATAGCCTCCTCGCAAATCTTACAAAACTGAACATGAAAATTAGTCATCGTCGCTTTGACTACATACTTATACGAATCTATATATGAAGGAATAATACAGACCTGAAGGTTTTTGGCTCTGAGAAGTCATAGGGATGGTGGCTAAATTGGAACGATATGGTGAGGTATGTTTGGGACCTGGATCTTTCCATTGGTTTATATAGTGGTAAAATCTCTTTGGCTGTCAATTGCTTCTGTTAGTAATGAGCCTTTATGACATTAAAAATGGGATGCCGAGATTAGGGAGAATCGGAACAGGCTGCAACGGCTGGGTTATGCAGATGGGAGCGAGGAAGATGAAGAGGGTGTGGCTATGAAGGATACGATTTTCATTAAGATCAATTTTGGCTTTGTATATGGGCTTTTATTGGGCTAAGCGAAAGGCCCACTTTTTCTGTTCACTTTAGAAAGTAATATTGACATGGCAGAATAACTCTTTTTTATTGGCTGAGTTAATTTGCATACGTGGAGGGTCTAAATGAGCTTAGTATTGCCCTTTTATTATAGTAGTGATTGGCTGTCTTAGGAAGTTCAATGGCATATTATGTAAATTCTCTAGTAATTAAAGGGTGTTAACGTATTGATGGTGAGTGCCTAATAGAGTGACACGTAAACTGGTTTACATGTGATTAGTTTACAAAACAAAGGTTACTTTTATTTTAATGTTCCTCAATTAATAAAAAACAGATTATTTAGGTAAAAGAATTTCAACTTTTAGATCCTTACTTGTTTTAGCCACCAAGTCTTGATTAGGCATAAACTGACCCCTTGATCTTGGCTTTTTTTAGTTTCACTTATGTTTTGACCCGCAACTTTTGTAAAGTACCAGTTATTATAAGCTACTAGATCCTTTGTCTGCGCTACGCGCGGATTATGTCTGATAAAATTTTCTTCAATCATTTAACGCATATTTTAAATTATTCAATAAAATTTGTAGCCAATAAATTAAAAAATGTAGAATGTTAGATGTTGTAGAAGAAGATAATGATTAATAAATGACCAAAGGTGATACACAATCTATAATATTAAAGAAAATCATTCTAAAATTACACTATTAAAAAGTTGTTTGACCTATGTATTACTATTATTTTTATCATACCATTAATTATTCTAATCATACAATATTTTAAATACTTAACTAAATTATATTATTAATCTTCATTTCATTTAATATGCTTTTTCTATAAAAATATTTTATCAATTAATTTTATGATTATCACGCAATAACATTATACACTATATTTTATACTCAATAATAGATATACATTATTTCACCTTCGAATGGTAACAAACCACACCACACCGCAGTTAATAGTATTAAAAAATCTCTATATACTTATGTATCTATATCTTTTTGTTACCATTTGAATTGTGTCGCGATTGTTCCACATGTTACCATTCAGGATGTTAAACATCATTTATAGAAATGAGTTACAATATATCATATATAATATTATACCATGTCTTCTTACATTATATAATTCCAAATATTTTCAAAATCAAATTTGATAAAACAAATGTAGCAAACCATATGTTAAAAATTATATATATATATATATATATATATATATATATATTACATTGAATTATTTTTATAAAAAAAAATTATAATAAAAGTTGCTTAATAGAATTTTAAAATTTACTAAAAATCTTATAAATCTATACTATGAAGTAAGCTAAAACTATGCTCAATAAATCATAAGTCTCACCAACTCAATAAATGTAATTCTCATAAAATGAAAACAAAATATAATAAGAGATGTTAGGATTGGGCATCCGAGTCTTCGGCCGAGGTACGGATTGGTTTATTTCGGGTTTAGGTCCTTTGGATCCTAGACATTTGGACCTGGTATTTGAAAGTTTTTGGTTGGGTTCGGGACAGTTCTCTTCGGGTTAGGGTGGGTTCAGATTTATAATTAATATACATCTAATTTTTAGGTTTGGATCTGGATCAGTTCGGATATTTAAAACCTGAAAAGACTCGAAGTACCTGAAAACCCCAAAAATACTTGAAGCACCAAAAATAACCAAAATATATTCAAATACTCAGAAGACCGAAAATTTGATCCGAGAAACTAAAAACCTATAACTTTATCTGAATACCCAATTTTTTTTTAAAGTTTCTTTACCTAAAACTTGAAATTATAGCCAAAAACATATGTGAAATACCCAATATATTTAATATACACAAAATATTTTAAGTACTTTGGGTACCCGATCGAGCCTAGGATAAGAACCAGACTTGCACAAAAACCTAAACCAAACTTGTATTATAAGGTTGGTTTCAGTTCATTTTTAGTCCAAATAAAATGCCCAAACCTAAGAGAAAAATATATAAGATTGTATATACAATATTTTAAATAAACTAATTCATAAATTTATAACTTTTAAAAAAATCTTCGATATAATTGAATTTGTAATATAATAATATACTACAATCTCAAAATACTAATTCATATTAACTGTTTATAATCCAAAAACACACGTTTATGATAGGGAATTGTGATGTCAACCTTATTAATGTTGCTCTACAATATTATAGCAAATTGTAGTTTTCCAGTTATGTTTATCATTTAGTTGGTGTAACATAAGATAGTTGCTTGATCATTAATATGAATAGTGTACAATTTTAACAAAAATAAATTATTTTCTATATAAATTTTAAATCTGAAATTCTAAACTCTAAATTGTACACTTTACTATTATGTATACATGATATATAACTTGATACATATTGGTTAACTTATTTTTCATAAATTTTGATTTGTTTCGTGATCCAGAAGTTGTCTTCGTTTCATTGGCTGTATTTTTGGTTGATGTTTATGTATTTGATGTGTGAATTCAGTTTCATTATCTTTAGATTATAATCTTCGTAAAATATAGCAGATTCGGAAAGCTTAGATTTACATGTAAAAAATATTATGTAATTGTATATAGATAAATACAAATGGAAGAGAAAATAAACAATTAAATAATATATGTTGCTAGATGGTTAGAACATTGTACTATGTAATTTTTGTTGGATATAAATAGGAGGGGTGAAATTGGTCTCCATATATTTATTGCAATTGTCTATATAATTTATAAACAAACTGTTCTTACTATTGTTGCTTTTAGTGTGGATTTTGTATTTTAGTTTTATTAATGTTTGCTATTATTTCTATATCTTTGTTTTAAGTAAGATGTACAAATACATTAATTATATTATATTTCCTTTATGGTCTGATTTTCTTAGGTTCTTATGTTAATTATTTAATCTATATTTGATTATATAGCTTATTATATATGTGCATATTAAAATTAAGATAAACCCAATATTATTTAGAAATTAAAATCTGTAGTTTTCTTGATGTATAAACAAAAGTATTTTTTTTATTTACATTAACCTAACATTTTATTCCTTCCTTTTTTGGAACTCTGATAAAGAATATTCCATCTACAGACCTTTGAGATCTCATACGCTTGAGTTATATATGACGACTCTTATAAGTTTATATAAATGAGAAAAAAATACGATCTGTACATGTTCATCAATGATACCTTCAAAGAACAAATATGCATCACGTATGATTAAATATGGTCAATCTACGCATAAACCATCCCTAAGTATTGACAATCATGTTTTCTCAAAAAGAAAAGTTTGGTCAATTTTTATATAATGGTTGAACATACAATGGCCAAGAGAAAGACGTATAATGTAAAGCTATACAAACTCTCCATCAAATACTAAAGTATAGACGACCATTGGACTTTCAAGTTTTTTAACAGCTAATATTGTCTTACCATAACCCTTGCTCTTCTTTGTATTTGGATTCTTCATAATCATAATTGTAGTTACTTCACCACAGGACTAACACTAACACTTTCTTAAATCCTCTTTCGTAGTACCATTGTCTACATAAAGAGCGTCATGATGCTTTTCTTTCTCTTATTCCACATCAACTCCAAGCTTGAATTCATCATAAGCATGCACAACACCACCTTCAGTCTCTAGCTCCTCCGGACCAAAAGAACGGTGGGAGTGTCTTAATTTTGCAAACTGGTCCCAAAGGCACATCTTCATAACATGTCCACTGCAAAAACTTATTTACAACAGGGCAAGTTTTTTTAGTCTCTCATAGAGATTAAGCTTTGAAGTACAAGAGGTCGTGATTATAATAACAGTAAACACATACTCTTTTGATTGCAAATGTACCAAAATCCCAAGCGTGGTTGTTATATCCGCTTCGTCAAGGACGGACAGTCAATAAGAGACAGTCCATTCACCAGCCTCAAGTGCCCAAAATATAAATCAACACCCATATACAAATTAAGGTTGAGAAGATATTATAAATAAGAAAGATTACCGTAGAGATCACCTCTGAGTCTCTGACCACAATTAGCTTGGACATCGTCAAGTATGTGGAACCTGAACCTGTTTGGGGCAAAAGAGAGGAGGATGTCGTCAAGGAGGAAAAACACAGAGTTGTGCCAGAAAGAAACAATTAAAATCTGATTATCAACTCTATAAATCTCTTTGCTTTTGGTAGCATAAAAATTCCGAAGCCTGCAAGTTGTTCATGCTTTGAGATGAGACATGTATGTTGGAGCACGAGTAGAGGAGATGAAACCTCGCATCACAGTCTCCTGCAAGAGCAAAAATAAATCGATATTATGGAGAATGGTTTAGAATAAAATGGATGGAAAGTTGCAGATAAGAGGAAAGTTGCATATAAGAACTCATACCCATTCATCAATATGGAGGAGCTCTAACCAATAAAGGTCCCATCTTTAGCAAAGTTTCTTGCCTCCCAGGAAGGGATTAACTGAAATCGAAACTCTGAGTCCACATGTCCTGGTGATATGTCGTTGAAATAAACGGTGAATGTAGTCTCTTTAGAGTAGGTTTTAATTTAGGTTTAGCCATAAAACTGTATATATAGGAGAAAGGTCAAGGAAAGACGGAAAGAATGATTCAAGAATGGTCTTAAGATCATCATTGATTGAGAAGTTACAAAAAAGAACTTTAAATTGGAGAAGATGAAGTGAAGAGTCGGGAGGAGAAAGTGGAAGAGAAGCGTGAAATAGGTTTCTTTGTCCTCTCTATATGGGTTTGGTGGGCCAGACTGATAATTTTCAAATTATCCATACGAAAACCCATTCTGTTTTAGTCATGGTGACCTGGCAAAAACAAACCTTCTAATTGGCTTCATTTTTTGATCCGATGTGGCATACCTAAATGATGAGTTTGTCGAACTTTTATTATAGTACTGATACAGCTTAGACCATATACTTACAGTTTTCAAAATTTCCCCGTAATGATCAGTGTTTGAAGCTTTATGGATCCTATCAATCCGATAAAATGAATCGGTAAATGCATAATTATTGTAGACTTGTAGTGGATGGTTACGGTAAGTCGGTAAGAAAGTGGAAAGAAGAATGAAAATGGAGGGGGCTCAGTGTAGAATACTACATTTAAAAAAAAAAACACACACAACTTAGAATATTACATTAATAATTCAAAATGTACAATAAGTTTCCTTGGTTTCGAAAACTCATGTAAAATGTATTTGCATTGCATCCAGTAAGTAGCCAAAGGAGGATGCTACTATTAAAAGATAATACAACATTCAAAATAAGTGTTTTCCCCGTTGCATTATAGCATTATGTGATTTGGTAGTTGGGAAATACTTATTAAAAAGTTAGAATACTAAATCCAACACAATACTCTCTCCATTTATATTGAATACTCTTTTGAACTTAAATTTATTTTATTATAATCATTTCTAATTTAAGACATGTTTAATTTTTAAGTTCTTCAATAAAATCATAAAAAGTATTTTAATATATATATACTTTTAACGATTATATAATAACATAGTGGAAGTCTTTGAAAAAAAATTGGCTAGCATTATTTTTTTGTCCTTGCCTTGTTGGAGAAATTCCCATATGATTAGTGTATGCTTCGGTCCAAGATTCTTTTTCGTTTAGAGTCCACTTTTGCGTAATACTTTATTCTGGACATTAAGATTCAGTCATGTAAGTATCATTTAAAGATCTGTTTATTATAACAAAACTCGTATTTATTCGAAAACAGATATTGTTATTAATTTGTCGGTGAATGCGTTTTGTTTAAGAGTACTTTTTAGTAATGCCGAAGACCTTTTGTGTGAAAAGAATCATTTTATAACTGTACTTATATATTTGACAAATTTCAAATTGTATTAGACTAAAATAAAATACATCTCTACGATATTATATAAAAGAAACCACGTAGAGTGAATCGAAATAATTACATTCCATCTTCGGTAAACTTCAAAACCCAAGAAGCTAGTGGCACGTGCCCCATGACAGACATGTCATGTGATGTAATGTAACCTATTCTCTTTCTACATAGACTCATAGCAAAAGTAAGCAAACAAGAAAAAAAAAGCAATATTGCGAAAATAAAAGGTAACAAGAGTGACACAAACCAAATCATCTTGACATTTATATCTCATGGATCAATAAAAACCAATCAAAACTATTATACTTTCGCCATTGTTAGGCAGAAAAATTATCTGAACATGTTACTATTTGCATTAATTTCGGTATTAGATGACCACAACTACATGTCTATAACATGTAAATTAACCGCTTGTTTTAGTAGCACAACTAAATAGGAAAAATACTTACTTTTTGTCCCAACTATATGTTTATACAGATTGTATAAACTTCTATAAATTCACATTTAACTTTTTTTTTTTAAATAAACCCAGTTTTTTTTGGTTTACTGTATAGTACCGAGGAAAAAAGCATATGCAAGCAAAATCTTATAGAGCAAGAAAAAATAAATATTTTTCCTTCACATGACATATTTTTTTTGTCACCTCTATTTTTTCAACTCTGCAGCTTTTGAAGCTAACTTTCAGATCTTTTCACTCTCTCTCCTCTCTCTCTAGCAACTTCATTTTTCTCTTTACTTTTCAAATTTTATTATTTTCTTTATCAGTGTTGTGCAGGGAAATTTATATTCTACTGCCTCCTCAACTGCTTACATATCATAAATCCAAGCCCAAATCAAATCCCACCATTGCTGTTATCTCAATCCAATAAACCAGTCAGAAAAAAAAATCTCTCAAGCTGAAACATTATCTTTCAGTCTCTACTTCCTATCCAAAGTTCTGTTCTTTGTGGGAAAACAAATTGTTCAAAGCTTTTTGAAGTGAGACAAAACTAAAGAAAGAGAGGAAAAATGGGTTGCTTACATTCCAAAACAGCTAATCTTCCTTCTTCTGATGATCCATCAGCTCCAACCAAACCAGAATCAGGTACTCATCTCTCACATTTCTGTCTGCTCCCTGCTAAATCTGCAGATTTAGTTCTGTCTTTATGCTTGTTTTTTATAGTGGGTTTGCTTTGATTTGTGGGTTTAGGGGGTTGTTTTGGCTTAAAGTAGAAACAAAAGTTGGAAAGTCTATACCTTTTTGGAACTAAACTCTTGTTTAGACTAATTGCCTTTTTGGGCTTATGTGTTGTTGTGTTTAAACAGTGAATGGGGACCAAGTGGATCAGGAGAACCAAAATTTCAAAGAGTTTGATCTCAATGAGCTGAGGAAAGCAACCAATGGTTTTAGCCCTAGCTGCATTGTCTCTGAAGGTGGAGAGAAAGCTCCTAATGTGGTCTACAGAGGGAAGCTTGAAGGAAACCATCTTGTAGCCATCAAGCGATTCTCTAGGCAGTCTTGGCCTGATGCTCAGCAATTTGTGGTAAGAAATCTGAGAAAGGTTGATGCAGGATTTGTTGTTTGGTAACTTGTTTATTGAGTGATTGACACTTAATGTAGATTCTCATAGACTAGTGAAAGGAGTGGCTATTATTTACAGGAAGGGATAAAGACATCATCTTTTTGTAAGAGAATATGATTCCCTGTGTCTGTTTGCGGTTGACGTCTAAGAAAGCTGTTAACTTTGGGTGTAAAGCTGCTTTTAATCCTAGGATCCGACTATGCTGTTCACAAGAGCTGTGTTGGATTACTCTTTTGTTTCTTTCTTCCCACTAAGCATAGAAACGTTGCTGGAAGCCTACTTTGGCAAAACTGGTAAATACTGTTCTTGTGTTGACCTTGGTTGACTTGTGAAATCAGGTGGAAGCAACTGGTGTTGGGAAGCTTAGAAACAAGAGATTGGTAAGTTTGATTGGTTGTTGCGCAGAAGGAGACGAGAGATTGTTGGTAGCGGAGTATATGCCTAATGACACTCTCTCAAAGCATCTCTTTCACTGTAAGAACTTTATCTTTCTTTATGTTATAAGTTCCCTTTTATAATCTTATTTAGATTCTTTACCATTTCTTTTATGTCTTTGTTTTGCAGGGGAAAAGCAGCCACTTCCATGGGAAATGCGTGTTCGGATTGCAGACTATATTGCACAAGCACTTGATCACTGCTACACCGAAAACCGAAAGATTTATCATGACCTGAATGCATACAGAATCCTCTTTGACGAGGAAGGTGATCCTCGTCTCTCTACTTTTGGTCTTATGAAGAACAGTAGAGATGGTAAAAGCTATAGTACCAACTTAGCTTATACTCCACCTGAGTTCTTACGGACAGGTAACATTCTTGATTTGTGATCCTAGTGGAAGACAAAACCAATTCATTATTAAAATATTTAAAAGGTTTCTGCTGGTTTTGCAGGCAGAGTCATTCCTGAAAGTGTGATCTTCAGTTATGGAACTATTCTCTTAGATCTTTTAAGCGGCAAACACATTCCACCTACCCATGTAATATGTCTCCAACTTTATAGTTTCCTCACTCAGTGCGCAGTTTTTTTTTCTATTGCCAGAACGTTTTCTCTATGGTTATCTTACCTGAATTAGTTGATGATGTTCATACTCAGGCTCTTGATATAATAAGGGGGAAGAATGCGTTGCTATTAATGGATTCATCTCTTGAAGGACAATATGAGAGTGATGATGCAACTAAACTAGTTGAGCTTGCTTCAAAATGCCTTCAATCGGAGGCAAAAGAACGACCTGACACCAAGTTTCTCCTCTCTGCAGTGGCACCACTGCAAAAGAAAGAAGAGGTTTAAAAGATTATATCATGAAACTGACGATATAATGAATCTCTTATGTCCAAATTGTTGATTTTTGTTTCACCTTTGTTGCTTAGGTTGCATCTCATGTGCTGATGGGCTTGCCAAAGAACGCTGTAATATTACCAACTATGCTTTCTCCTCTCGGAAAGGCTTGTTCAAAGATGGACCTCGCAGCAGTACATGACATTTTGCTTAAAACTGGTTACAAAGATGAAGAAGGTGCAGAGAATGAGCTTTCATTTCAAGAATGGACACAACAAGTTCAGGAAATGCTCAACATGAAAAAGTTTGGGGACATTGCTTTCCGAGATAAGGATTTCAAGAACTCAATTGAATATTACTCTAAGGTGAGAGGAAACAAATCCAAATACTTTTTTTTTCCAACAAGAATCTCTAACTCTGGTATCTGCTGTTTCTAGTTGGTGGGGATCATGCCGGTTCCTTCTGCAACAGTTTTCGCCAGACGTGCTTTCTCCTACTTAATGACAGACCAACAGGAGCTTGCACTGAGAGATGCAATGCAGGCTCAGGTGTGCATACCAGAATGGCCCACAGCTTTTTACTTGCAGGCTTTAGCACTCTCCAAGCTTGGAATGGAGAGTGATGCTCAAGATATGCTCAGCGATGGTGCAGCATATGATGCCAAGAGACAGAATAGCTGGCGCTGCTAAGCTAAGAAAAATCCTCTAATATTTATGGGTCTTTTCATGTAATAGCTAAGAGGTGTGTATGTGTGTGTAAGAGAGGTTAGACTGATGGAAATGTTGTTTACTTTTGTGAGTTGAGAGCTTTTTGCATGAATCTTTAAGGAAAGTTCAAATCATTTGAAGAAAAGCAAAAACAAGACTGCAAATAACTAATTTGATTCCTTTTTCCTTGAGATGATACAAAATTATTGAAACTTTATCAGAAGATTCAATATGCTATTACAGTATAAACAACGTTAATGGGAAAAATAATGTTGCTTTCGTTTGGGATAATAGATGATAACATATTATGCTTGAGAAGCAACTAAAGGTGGAAACTTAGATTCCAACCATGACACCAAATCCTCCTTTGTAGCGACAAAGATACCTGCCCTATCACTCGGTTTGAAAGGTGCAGCTAATTGTTCCAAATGAGAGGCAAAAGAGTTTGCTAAGCCCTGTGAGAATCTGTGAGTTCCTGTCCCAGTTTGCGCCAAGAACAGCTCGGGAAGATCCTCTTGGCGTCTAACAATGTTGGCTAATGTTCTCATCCACTCTTCTAGAGCGGTCTCAGCTGCACCAACTGATAATGACCTTACATCTAAGCTCCATTCTTTTATGGTCTTGTTGTGTAATCCTGGGTACAGACCAAAAAGTGTTCCTAAATAAAGAAGCTCATGAGCTCTCTCGTGCTGCTTCTTGCCTATGCATATGTCTATCAAGCAGTTGCAGAAGGGCCTTCTTGCCTCTACTTGAGTCCCGTTGATCACTAACTTGAACTCCTCTTTTACTGTCTCAAATTCAGTTTTCTCGTCTACAACGAGCTTCACAAACGCAACCAGCTTCTGATTAGCTCGCTCCAAACAACCCGTAACCTTTTCAGCATCTTCATTACTCTCACACAAGGCCATAACCGAAAGAAGACACCCACAAAGCCTATCATCAGGCTTAACTCCTCTCTGAATCGATGTCTCAAACACACTAACCAAATCATCGATCCTTTTAGCTTTCCCTAAGCACTGAACCAAACAAGTGCAACCCATCACATTAACCTGAACCCCAGCTTCCAACATCTCTTCAAACAGTTTCATCGCCTTTTCAGCTTTCCCCCCACTCCCATATATATTCAGCATCGCCGTGTAACTAAAACTATCAGGTTTACACTGCCCAGACACCTTCATATCATCAAACAACCTCTCTGCTTCTTCCTCCAATCCAATATCAGCACACATATTCAACAACGTGTTGTACAAAATGAAATCCATAGGCCACTTCTTACCCTTCATTTCCTCCCACAGCTGAAGCGCATCTTTAGCCCACCTCGCCTTACCGTAAATCTTCACAAGAGCTGTCAAAGTCTTCTCATTAGGAGTCAAACCAGACTCAAGCATCTCATTAAACAAACTCCTCGCCAAACCAGGCTTCCCTGCTCTCCCCATAGCCTCCAACAAAGTATTGTACACAACCACATTAGGCTTCACATCCATAGACTTCATCTCTTGCAACACATACCTTATCCCATCATAATCCCCAGCTTCACCAAACATTTTCCCCAGCACAGAGAACGCTATAGCATCAGGCTTCCACCCCGTAGCCACCGCTCTTTCGTACAAACTAAGAACCTCCTCAACTTTTCCTGACTTGGAGTAAACATCAAGAATTGCAGAGTAAGTAACCTCATCAGGCATCAAACCAGTTTTATACATTCTCTCGAACCACTCAATAGCTTTGTCGTAAAGGTTGCACCTTTTAGCACAAGTGATGATGGTAGAGTAAGTGATGTTATCAAGCTCAACACCATCCTTCACCATCTCAAGCGCCATTGCCTCTATAAGCTGAAACTGCCTCCCAAATCTCAAAGACTTCATAGTGACATTATAGAATATCGTCTCCATGGGAAACAAGTTCTTGGTTTTGACCCAATCAAAGAACATATGAGTCTTTTGCCACTCTCTTAAACTGTTCAGTACTAGCAACGCGTTATCTCTACTTGGTGGGTGAGGAATCTCATCGAGAAGAGCTAAAAACTCAGACTTTTCAGTGAAACCAGAACTATTAAGCTTCTGAGCAAATGCCCTAAGATCCTTTATCTGAGGATTGTAAGAGTACGCAGAGCGCTTTTGTCTCTGAAGCGAAAGGACTGACCTTTTGGGTCTTGTTGGATTGACCCAGACGGATTTGGGCTTAGACAAGACATGGGTTTGCTCTTGTTGTCTGAGTGTCGTTGCGGAGAGAGGCTTCAGCTGCTCGGAGAGAGATGGGGTTTTGGTGACTGGTTCTTCTTCTAGGGTTTTAGGTTGCTTCGAGGAGCTGCAAGAGATGTAGAGCTTTCTGGTGGTACGAGATTGTCTTAAGGAAGAAGGCTTTGAGAAGAGACTGTGTCTCTTTGTGTCTGAATATTGGGGGTTGAAGCAGACGTCAATAGATGTGGAGAGAACAGTCGCCATAGGAGGAACGTGGAGCGAGAGGTTTTAGAGTGAAGATGGTTTATCAGAACATCTTATCTTCATTTTGAAACGACGACTCAAAACAGATATATGATCATATGGGCTTACATGGGCCTATAAAAGATTGATTCATTTGAGATACTAAAGCTTTCTAAAAATGTTCTTCTTTACTGCTCCAAAGTAGCCGTTGATGGTTTTGTAGGCTTGATGGACTTTATTTCATTGGATAGGCCCATCTTATTTTCTTTTCATTTTCGACAAAACTTTGGAACTTTTTTTTTCTTTAACTTTGGAAGATTAAAAATTATAAACGCTTTTCTCTCCTCCCTCTAGTTTTGCCGCCTTCTCTTTTTTTCCTTTCAATAAGTTTCTCCAAAGACCGGCGCGTGGCGGTTCCATTAACGCTACCGCCGGTTCCGATCTGCTTAGCTTTTTTCTAGTTTAACATATGTTCGGCATGTGGTGATTGAACCTTTTTGGTAAAGATTTTGGTTGGAAAAACCTAGTTTTTCTTCTCAAATATGTGAGTTTTAGTAGTAAAAGTACCGGATCGTTAGATCAACGGTTTGTTTTCTCCATTATTTTCTCAATCTTGTTATTAGTGGGGTTCACTACAAGAAACACACAAATTTTACTAAGATGGTTTTGCCTCGTAATTTCCTAGTAAAAGACCCTTTACTAGGAAATTACGAGGAAACGCGCTTTGTCGTGAATCGTTCATCATAAAGCTTTTTTCCTCGCAATTTCCTAATTAATTTATGAGGAAACATTTCGTCGTAAACGCGTGGATAATTATTTCCTCGTAAAGTCCTCGTAAACTTTCCTCGTAAGGTCGTAGTAATACTTTTTCTCGTAAGCGCGTCGTTAAGCTTTACGAGGAATTTACTTCGAACTTTTACGAGGACCTTACTTCGAAATGTTTACGAAGAATTTACCTCGAACCGTTTTTACCTATTAAAATAATAATAATTAAAATAAATATAAATAATATATTTTTAAAAAATTAAAGAATCCAAATTATAAATAAAAAAAGAAATAACAAAATATTTTATATATAACTAAATATTTAAGTTTTAAATTCATAATATACAATTAAAAAGAAAAAAAAAACTAAACTACAGATGCTGGTCGTTAAATTGACGAACGAAGTCGTCATCCCGGCTCGCCAACTCCTCCTCGTCCATGTTGGTCATCGATGGTTGTGACTGTCACAGTGGATGATGTTGGGTTGGAAGCCCTCCGTTTTCCCGTCTGACACGCAACATCTCTGCCAATTGCGGGTTTCCGACCGCCAAAACGTCCAGGATTTCGGAGAGAGAACTCACATGAGATTGCGTCACCTGCAACTCCGAGCGCAGTTGAGCAGTGGCATCGTGCTGTTCCTGAGCATAAGACGATGTCGCTGTGGGGACATCGTTAACAGAACCAATCCCGACGATACGTCCCTTTTTCCTAGGGGCGACCTTTAAATAAAAAGAATGATTAATAACGTTAAAGAAAAATTAAATAAATAATAAAAATTAATAGATAAATAAATTATTTACCTCCTCGTAAATCTTATCCACTTCATGAGTGGATAATATGACGGGTTTGAAATGAATCACAAATGGTTGTATTTATAGAAACTTTCGAATCTGAATATGTACTAGGAAATTGCGAGGAAAAATAGGTACAAAACACGTTTTAGATTTAAAATAGATATTTTCTAGCCAGTTTCTCGCTAATTTGAAGTAAAAGAACATTTCCTCCTAATTTCTTAGTAATGTTTTACTAGGACTTTACAAGGAAAAGTTTTGCTACGAAAATAGGAGGAAATGTTCTTTTGCCACGTAGTTTTCTCGTAAGTTTACTACGGCTTTCTCGTACGTTTACGAGGAAACGGTTTTCTCGTACGTTTACGAGGATTTTACGAGGATTCTCGTTTACCTCGTAAAACAAAAGTAAACTCGTAGTAAATGTACGAGGAAATATTTTTCTGGTAAAATTTCCTAGTAAATGCCGAGTTTCTTGTAGTGGTTCTTGGTGGGTTTGTTCTCCTGTTTGGAAGTTGCTGTGAATTCTTTCCGGTTCTATAGTGAACCATTCATGTGGGATTGGTGTCTCTGCGTTTGGTTAGGCTTTGCTCCTTGTTTCTCTGCTATATCTAAGTGTGATCGGGTTGCTTCTTAAGCTACATCACTAGGCATTCAACGGTCGTGCTTGCCTTGCCGTTTCTGACAGTAAGTGGTGAATCTATCGATCCCAACTTTTTAGAAGGTGGAGTTTAGTTATTTGGTTCCTAATGTATTCCCTCGTTGTTCAAGGAGGAAGTGGCTTATTGGTGGTTTGACCGCGGGCAATCTCTTTAAATATCTTTCATGGAGTTCTGGATGTGGTTTTCATGCTCGTTGGACTTATTTTGTTAGTTTCATTTGTATGAACTTAGTTTCAAGGGTTGGTTCTGTGTTAGGCATCCTTATCTTTTCTTGATGTTAAGTGTATGTGTTTGTTAGTTTCCTTTGTATGGACTTAGTTTCCAGGATTGGTTCTGTGTGACCGCTGGCTTGTGTACCGGGTATAATTCTCTTCAGTTTAAGAACACTCTTGTAATCTTTCATGTTTATTCTTAATAAAATCAGGCGACAAAAAAAATTGGAAGATTCTTGCCGAACAAGAGCTTTTGTGTTTTTCTTTTGTCAGCTGAATATGTCTTTTTGACATCAAAAAGTAATTATATTACTCAAACTTGATGTGGTATGGGTAAATAGACCAGAATCGAACAACCAATATAACAAAACTTCTGTGAAAAGATCGTGAAATTTTAGTTAAAGAGTCTGAAATTCCATTTTATGCTCTTGGGATGTAAGAAATCTTGAAGTCCAGAAAACATATTGTCAGCATATTGATCGCCTCCATTTATGTTGCAAAGATTGGTCAAGTCTGAGGCTCTTTTATCATCGCAATTAGATCCTTACAATATGTTCCAAAGCTTTGACATGTCGAATATTGTACCATGCTCTCCATCGCCCAGCGAAGTGTTTCCACTTCTGAATGTAAGGAAGTCTCTCGCCTTCATAAGTTTCGCATCTCCATAAGTTCAATTTTTCTTATGTTATCCTTCTAAACCCAACCGCACCTACTGAACTGTTTTGTGGATGTCCATGTACCATTCACCAAGCAGTTATTCTCCAAGGACTTGAGGTCCCACATTATTATGTTCTTGTGAAATGAAAATAACATCTCATTTGCATTGAACCATGCCTAACATTTGCTTTCTGCATATCTGACTAATTCCAAAGGATCTTTATATATTTCCCTAAAGAGTTTGTCATTCCGAACCTTCCAGATATACAAAATTATCTATGGGTACGGGTCCCTACCGAGTTCCGGCTCAACAATGTTGTTTTTCCTCCAGAATAGGTAGTTCATATTGGCAAAAATACTTGGTAGCGGAGAGGTGTTAGGGCTATATGGCGTTGATGATATGGACCATACTTGTAAAGCTGGGAGACATTCGAATATGGCATGAGTAACAGTTTTATGTGGTTTCCCACATCTTGGGTAATAGTTATCACACCGCATATGATGGCGTGTGAGATTTCGTTTTACAGTCACATGTCTTGTTATCATTTGCCACATACGATGACGTATCTTTGCAGGTGCTTTTACTTTTCAGGCAAATGCTTGGAGTTTGGCTATACTAGACTCCAAGACCTCTTTCTCTTTTTCTTTTCTCATCAGGTTTCAAGCAACCCAATATCATGATTTAACTGTGTACTGACTATCCTTTGTGTAGTTTCAGCAGATTGAGTCACGTTGATGCATTGAGCTTATGGTCAAACTTCTTATCAGAGGAATATCATGAGGAGCAACATAATTTTCTAGTAGTCCAACATCTCATTCTTTTGATTTTTCATTGATGAGATCATTAACTTTGCTGGTACAACATGAAAGGGTCGTCCCAAACCTCTCATATGCATAACGAATTTTCTATCTAATTTCTAATCATAGAAATTTGTGTGCTACTGAAATACTAATCTATAGGATGGGCTACTTAGGGCATCTCCAACCCAAAACCTTATTTTGAGGAGAGCAAAACCTCAAAATAAAGATTTGACGGGTGATTGCTCCAACCATGGATCCTCAAAAAAATCCTTATAAGTTTATTTATTTGCATTATAGTCTTTCATATTAACAAAAGTTAATAATGATAATAAAACTTCACAATGCATATAAGACATACATTTAATATATTATACAACACACAATATTACAATATTATATAATAAGAGGCAATATAAATTACATATATAACAAAGCAACACACATACACAAAATTTAAGAAAATTACAATTACATATAAAATACCAAATTACTTAAACATTATTTCCGTAATGCTCTCATATGTGCTCAATCAACGTGCAGATCCTACTATGGTATCATTTGTAAGATATGTAATATTTAAGAGTTTATTTAGTTTGTTTTAAGGGGATTTTCAAAAATATCATTTTCCATGTACCATTTTTCATTTTTACCTTCATTAAATAGACATTTTCAAAAATACCACGTTTTTAAGGGGCAAATTTTTTTAAAATTAATTACAATCCTAAATTTTAAATTCCTAAACCCTACCCCCACCCTACACCACCATTTAACTCTAAACTCTAAGTCTTAGATTAATTAACCCAAGGGTTATAAGTGTGTTTTTTTCCTTTTTAAAAACAAGGATAAAAGTGATTAAGATATTTTGAAAAGTGGTACAAGGAAAATGGTATTTATGACAATTTCCCTTTTTTAATTTGTTTAAGTTTGTTTAATGTATTTTTATTTTGTGTGGATTCTTTTAAAATATTTTTCTATTATGTGAACTTTATTTTAATGCTATGTAATATTTATCTTATTTTATTTTATTTTAGTGTACTTAAGTTGTCTAAATTAAGTTTAATATATATATTTGTGAAAAAACAATAATTATAAGAACAAAAAAAAGTAGTTTAGAGGTTTTGAACAGTGAAAACTCAAATTCGAAGTTTTACTATCCAAAACTTCAAAATTTAAGGATTTGAGGTTGCATTGGATATGCTTTTAGAGAACACAGTCAGCTGAATATGTCTGTTGTTTGACAACCTATTTTAATAAGAGAAATATTTTCATATTGTACGAAAATACTGCTTCGTTCTTACCATAAGGTGTCGGTTTTGTTACATTATTGTTTAATCATATTAGTTACATGCAACTATGACGAACAATTATTCGAAAACAATTCCAGTATGTCCTTTTTTCTTTAAATATACGGATCCAGGGATAAACAACTATGTCATGTTTTCCTGGACATGACAGGATAATCTTTTTTAACTTCAATTATATTTTAGAATGAAATTTGGTTAATATTGTATTAGTTATATATAAAATTAATATAAATAAATAATTAAATTTATTTACATTATATTTAAAAATATATTATATATATGTATATATTTAAAATTATAATTTTAAATATATTTTCATTTATTTCTTTGAGTCAAGGTATATTAAAAAATTTGTATAAAATTAGACAAATGATACAAAATGTAAAGTTTATCAAAATATAAAAAATAAAACTAAACAGAATTTCTAAATCTCGTAGATATAAAAAGAAACAAATGGTATTAATAAGAAAAAATATTATTTTTTAAAAGATTGTATAATTTGAAAATTTTGTTTAGTAACAAACATTGTAGAATTATAAAATAGACAAAAAAAATATTTAAAAAAATTTGTAAACCTTATCATATTTAAAAAAAAAATTCATGATGATATATAAGTTATTACCATATTTTAAAAAAATTTACCAAAAATAAAATAAACATTAAATGTGATTGTCCATATTACATTTTGCCTTAAGTCATGTCATCTTTTTGGTACGTCATATCATCATTTTTGGTGAAGTTGAATGGAGTGATGATACATATCAAAATAACTTTATGATAAGTTATGCCTTCAATAATAATAACTCTTTTATCAAATCATGAAACAAAATAGATTTTTCTTTTTATGATTACAAAATATTGTTTTGAATGTAAAAATATTCAGATATTGATTGTTTGTGTTTTTTGAAGTGTTTTTTGGTTTTTGATTTTTTAAAAACTACTTTTAATCCAATATTCATGATTTTAGAAAAAAATAGATTTTCTAAATTTTAGAGAAACTAGTTTTTTAAATGTTTTACTATGTAACACATAAATGCTAGAATCCATGTTTAATTGGTCTCTCGGCAAGAACAATTTTTTTTTTATTTTGTTATTCTTTTTATTTTACAAAACATTGCTAACTTTTATTTAAAAAACCCATCTGCTCTGTAACAGCAAAACAGACACATGAATAAAAAATATTACAAATCATAATCTTTTTTAAAAATTTATTAGAATTTTGTTTAAGTAAGTTAAATTTATAAAGTTTTAATTAGTGATTTGTACTATAAATTTAATTAAAGCTGTTATTTGCACATTAATTCACATCAACATTTCTTATAGGACAGTCAACTGAATATGTCTGTTGGTTTGACAACCTATTTTAATAAGAGAAATATTTTCATATTGTACGAAAATACTGCTTCGTTCTCACCATAAGGTGTCGGTTGTTACATTATTGTTTAATCACAATTATTCGAAAACAATTCCAGTATGTCCTTTTTTCTTTAAATATACGGATCCAGGGATAAACAACTATGTCATGTTTTCCTGGACATGACAGGATAATCTTTTTAACTTAAATTATATTTTAGAATGAAATTTGGTTAATATTCTATTAGTTAAATATAAAATTAATATAAATATATAAATAAATTTATTTACATTATATTTAAAAAAAATATTATATATATATATATATATATTTAAAATTATAATCTTAAATATATTTTCATTTATTTCTTTGAGTCAAGATATATTAAAACAATTTGTATAAAATTAGAAAAATGATACAAAATGTAAAATTATCAAAATATAAAAAATAAAATTAAATAGAATTTTTAAATCTCGTAGATATAAAAAGAAACAAATGTTATTAATAAAAAAAATTATTATTTTTTAAAAGATTGTATAATTTGAAAATTTTGTTTAGTAACAAACATTGTAGAATTATAAAATAGACAAAAATAATATTTTAAAAAAATTGTAAACCTTATCATATTTTTTTTTAAATTCATGATGATATATAAGTTATTATCGTATTTTTAAAAAGTTTACCAAAAATAAAATAAATATTAAATGTGATTGTCTATGTTACATTTTGCCTTAAACAATGTCATTTTTTTGGTACGCCAAAGCATCATTTTTTTGGTGAAGTTGAATGTAGTGATGACACATGTCAAAATCACTTTATGATAAGTTATGCCTTCAATAATATATACATTTTCTCGAAATCGTACTTTATACTTGATAATAAATAGTAATAACTCTTTTATGATTTGAAACAAAATAGATTTTTCTTTTTATGATTACAAAATATTATTTTGAATGTAAAAATATTCAGAGATTGATTGTTTATGGTTTTTGAAGTGGTTTTTGGTTTTTGATTTTCTAAAAACTACTTTTTATCCAATCATGATTTTAGAAAAATAGATTTTCTAAATTTTAGAGAAACTAGTTTTTTTTTAATGTTTTACTACGTAACACATAAATGCTAGAATCCATGTTTTGTT
Organism: Moricandia arvensis; assembly: GCA_905132765.1. Classification (NCBI taxonomy): domain Eukaryota; kingdom Viridiplantae; phylum Streptophyta; class Magnoliopsida; order Brassicales; family Brassicaceae; genus Moricandia; species Moricandia arvensis. Next base: position 45,237 of record CAJHQP010001329.1, on the reverse strand, counting down.
GGTCTCTCGGCAAGAACAATTTTTTATTTTATTTTGTTATTCTTTTTATTTTACAAAACACTGCTAACTTTTATTTAAAAAAAACCATCTGCTCTGTAACAGAAAAACAGACACATGAATAAAAAATATTACAAATCATAATTTTTTTTAAAAATTTATTAGAATTTTGTTTAAGTAAGTTAAATTTATAAAGTTTTAATTAGTGTTTTGCACTATAAATTTAATTAAAGCTGTTATTTACACATTTAATTCACATCAACATTTGTAAAAGGGTAATTTTCTCAAGAAAATCTCAAAGAAGAAGATGACCAAAATATTTCAGATGAAATAAATTTATACTCTAGATATATAAATATAAAAATAAAAATAATTAAAAAACTAATAAATAATTAAAAAATAATAAATAATTAAACATAATAAATAAATAAATTATAGTTTTGAATTATATGTTTGTAAATTTTATTTTTTATAATAAAAAGTTTCAGGTTTTTCAATTTTCAATTTTTTTTATGAAATCCAAAAATGCTTTTTGAAATATTTTTAAGTTTTTAATATTTATTTTTTATTTTAAAAAATTTAAACGTCAATCCTAGTTTTTTATAAAAAAAATTAAACATCATTCAAGCTTTTCTAAAAACTAAAACTATAGAAAAATCAATAAAATTATAATAAATATTTTATTAATTTTTAAAAAAAAAATCAAAATCTAAAAACTAAAATCACCATCCGTGTTTTTCAAAAACTAAAATCTACTGCAAAATCAAAAACCAAAAACTAAAAACTAAAATCCAAAAACTAAAAACCAAAATCCAAAAACTAAAAACCAAAATCCAAAAACCAAAAACTTAAAAACTATCTAAACAATCATTACGTTAGTTTCCTTCTTTCGAAAGCATGAAATAATAAATCGACAGCAAAGTTATTCAGTTTTTATTTTCTTCTTCTAAATACTCAATAGAACATTTCACTCGTTTTATAATCTCATGAAAATGGTGAAAACAAAATCTATGTTAATATAATACAAATTTACCAATATGTATGATTCATTAGTTGTATGTTTCCTTCTCCACCTGATTTTTACAAATTGTGATAAATTTCTATAAAATTTGACCCAAGTTTTGGTCAAATGAACCGTTGTTACTTTGGTACTATGCAGATTTTCTCTCCTTTTCAAGTATTTTTCACTTTGTTGGGACTTGGAAATTGGAGAAAACCTAATACTTGCAATGCAATTTAAAATTATTAAGAAAAAAATTAGTTGTAAAGTCAAATGAGACGGGTCAACCTGCAACTTTGTGTTACAACCAAACCAAATAAGAATATTCAGATATACTAAATTCAAAAAAGCGTTATGGATTTTGTCCATAGATATCCCAACACATAGTGGATATTTTATGTCCATTTGCATATACAAATCATTCCAATACCATAAATATATTATATAAAGAATTAAATTTTATAAGATATATGCTTATTATAAGTATGATCTGGAACAAATACACAAAAAGAATGGTTTTAAATGTATATATATATATATATATATATATAAATTGTATAATCTATATTATAATGGGAGAGTTTACTCTCTTCCCTTCCGCCACGTCAGCGGTAAGTGGGTCCCACGCAATTATTTTTCTTAAAAATGATGTATTGCATACTATGAGATTCGAACCCTTCACCTCAATGTTTATTTGATTGACATAACCAACTGAATTACATGAGATTTTGTAAACTAGAAACCAAATTTTATATAATAATATTACAGTTTGGTCTTTTCTAAGGGTGTCCACGATACCATGCGAGTGAATCCAAAACACGAAGAAGGTCGGGTGGTGATTGTAGGGTCAGTAAACAATGATTCAGAGACTTTAGAAAAATTAACGAACCGACCGTCAGATGGGATGGGATCCACGGGCCGAGAGCGTGGACATGAGCAGCCTATTAACTGTGGGCGATCGGGATGTTACATTATTATTCCATGTCAACAAGCAAATTAAAGATTTCATCTCTAGATATAAATTAGAATTTTTCATAAAATAGTACAGAAAGTTTTAGGGATTAAACTTCCAATCTTCAAACTATCTTATGTACATAACTTAATGTCGTAATCTTCCTAATTTTTATTCAGCTTTCTAATAAAAATTACACTTCACTTGAAGACATAACAAAACGGAAGTGAACTCAATGGAAGTGATGACTACAATATTGCAATACGCAAAAAATAAAATAAAGATTTAGACAAAATACGAACAACAAAATCTCATACACGCTTAAAACATAAGAAAATGGATCCGGCCCCGCGCAAGCGTGGAGGCTATATTTATATATATATATACATTGTATATTTTTTGTAAAAGTACACTTGCGTTGGGTTTTTTTTGGGCAACAAATTACTACGTAACATGTAATGATCTGACACTAGGGGATAGATTCTCCTCAAAATAGGTTTTCTTTCTTAGATGGTCGTAGTATAGAAGGTATTCTAAAAGTATTTTAAATCTTAGCTTAGCTTATATATATGCAAATGTTGTTCTAGCTTTAGTTGTGTCTTCTTTGCTATGTTCGATTTTCATGATAATGATTTCACCAAAATTGACATTTTGAACAAACACAAAACAAGAACAGCTACAAAACAAGTCCTGCCAAACTGCGAACGAATAGTCAAATAAAAGAAAAACGCATTGCTGGTAAAAAAAAAAATCACTAACTGATTTCCACATGACATAATTGTACGACATTGGGATTGCAGCTATAATTAGTCTAATTTTCAGCTGAATCTCATGCTATACAAATAAATAATTTAAGTTTACACCCACTCCGCTCATATGGGAAAGCAACTATACCATATCTGCATGAAACAAAGATGTAAGCCTAATTTATATTTGTATAGTTTTATTATACTATTTGGTAGATATACATTTCCGTTACCTAAAACGTTCATAGTTGGTTAAGAAAACTTTAAAATGCATGATAAAAAGAAATGAGATAAGAAAAAGAGAGAAAAGAAGGGAGCCGAAAGCAAAAAGGAGAAAAGGGTGAAGAGACAAAGTGTGATTAAGTGATAAGATGATTGTCTCTTGTTCAAAGTTCTCATATCTTCTTTGTCACCAATCTATCAATTTAATTAACTTCAAATTCTAACACAATTAATAGCGTTACAAAGTTCTTATTTTCATAAGCTTAGAACTAGAAGTATAAGACTAGCTGGCGTCTTTGGTTATGTACATTTAATGTTTCTTTTTCTATCATCATAAAACAAAATTCTTTACCAATTTGTTGATTAACAACTTTCCATTATCTTTAAACCCATATTATATATAGAATGAGAGTTCAAAAAATTTGTGCCACGAGACCTATAATTAATAAAGAAAGAGAGTTTAAACTATATTTTTCCTTTTATTCCTGTAATTGTCACACGCACAATATCAGTTAAATCGTCCTGTAATTGTCAAAAGGTCTGGTACTAATATAGACCAACTATACTACAAGTTCTTGACTATTACATCCTTATATTAAATTTATCATCTTACCGATGTTCAGTGAGTTGATATATAGATAAATTATATATATTAAAAAATTATATATATTTTTACAAACAGATAAATTATATTCACATTAGACAAACATATATACGATTCAGCATATACAGGCTTTGTACCTTAACAAATCTTGTTCAATAGTCCAAAAGAAAACTCACACATTCTAGATTTTAAGTTCAGTTACAGAGCTATGTAGAAACATTAATTCATTGGTTACACTAGACAAAAACACTCTCACGCGTAAAACATTAATATTAGTCACAAAATAATCTTTAAAAGGTGGTCAATAATAGATCAGTATTTTGTATACACATCTTTAAATTATTTACCTACCATTTGATGCATTGCTTTCACTTCTGACGAGTCTTTGTTCGTGATCGCCTAGAGCCCCTCTTCTTTCAATAGGTATTCAAGTATTCTGCCTACACAGAAGTTTTTTGTTAAATATCTTTTTACATTTGCGCTAGTGTTTCCTTCAACGTTACCATGGGTTATTACGTAAAAGTGAACCTCTGTAAATTTGTTCCAAAAAAAAAAGAATCTCCGTAAATAAAAGTAGTAGGGGGAATATTCCCACTCTACCAAAGCGACAACTGATGACAAGGTTCATTATAATATATTTAAGCCTCTGTTACCGTCAACTGAAGTCATTCTTTTGTACTTTTTCTACTAGCTAGGCTGCTCATCCAGAACCGAATTAAACGAAAAACTGTCCAGAATAAGTACAAATGATAATTTTTTTTGACAATTTTGGTGTGATCCCAAAAACTTTTTAGGCTCAAAATCTAATCACCACGAAGTTTGTAGAAAGCCGAGTTTTTTTGTCGTTGGTTAGTGATCATACTCAAACCAAGGTGGCGGTTGATGCAGCATCATAATACCTTTACCGCCAAGCAACTATTTTTTTATTTCAGCTTTTAAGATTTTCTTTTCTATTTATGATTTCGTTTTATTAGATTTCCTATTTTTAAAAGAGTTAGGGTATTATAAACCACCTCTTAAGTCCTATATAAAAGATTGTAAGTTGGCTTTGATAATTAGTTTTTGAAAGTTATTAATACAAGAGTTCTCTTTTAAGCCTTGCGTTGATTCGATTAAATTCATCAATACAAGAGCCCTGCATCAATTATTCATTGATTCAAAAAGTTAGATCTTTATAGATTTAACCTAAATCCTTAGATTTGAGCTGAGTTACCGTAGATACGCTGCGCTAGCGGTACTCACAAATGTGAGTCATTTACCATGAGAGCGAGCTGGAGGCCTCAGTTACAAATGATAAATTGAATTCATAGTTATTATGTTCGAATAAATAGTAATGATAACCAAGATTGCTTATTGGTACTTACGGGATATATATTGACTAGGCCAGATAAAAAGTTGCTATATTGAATAAAAATAGAATTACCACAACTTTTAGTTCCTATTATATACTAGTACATTTTACTGAAGAACATTAATTTAAAATAACTAAAGCCGGATCAGACGGAGTATATTATGTGGCCTACTGCCTGACCAATGTGGATGTTGGAACATAGCATCTTCTTTTTTTTGGGTAAGAACATAGCATTTTCTTGGTTAACTATGATTTTCTTCGTTGGTAAACAGCAACGATGAAATTAACTATGTAAAAGCTTTCATCACTAACACCAAATGACCTTAAGCCACTGCTCGACATTGACCTCAGGACACAGCCATAATTAGCCAGGAGTAACCGTATCTATCTAGCACTGCTAAGAAAATTATATTGGTTGGTCCTACTAAATGGGCACTTCGGATATGCAACTTCATATATATATATATATATATATATATATATATATATATATATATACATCCGGATGTTCTGATATGTGTAATAGTAGGATTGGCACAAACCTAGTACTTACTATTTTAACTATATTTGATATTTAATTTACCTTGTATGAGTAATAAAAATTTGAACTTTGTATTTGACTTGTTAAAAATGAGTATTTGTTATTTCAAGTATTTTCTCAAAAATGAGTAACAAATACTTGTATCGCTTTATTAGTTGTTATTTTCAAGTACTTATGGATTACTTCTCAATGTTTTCGAGTATTTAAGAATTACTTGATAAATGATATTTAAATAGAAATAGACATAAAAGTTTCTTTTGTTTACTCTTCTAAAACACACACAAAAGTTATTCTAAAATATATGTTTGTTATAAAAAAAGAATGAGTAAAAACATGAATCATTTGATATAAGAGTATTGTTTAGTTCTCACAATATCTTCTCTAGTGAAGTAACAAGTAATATCAAATCAGATAACATACAATTGTTTCATATTTGTTACTGTCTACTTGCAAATATCTAAATATTTACTACTTAATATCTAATTTGATAATGACGAATACTTAGAAAACCAAGACGGGTGTACGGTGAGTAACGAATATAAGACAGAGGAGAATAAACACAAACGATAATATTGAAAACTTCATTTGCTTATGTAAATTAGAAATATGTTTCCACAAAATGTTAGAGAAGTGTGTTAGTATAATTCAGTAATATAGCAGGAAGAATTTTAAAAGTACCTAAAAGCACCTTATAGCACCTCCATCAGTGGTTCTTAGATGAAATTCTCTGACACAAAAAATATTAAAAAAAAAAGAAAAAAGAGAAATTGAAGAAGTTCTAAAAGTACTATTGTAAAAACCGGATGTCAAACAGTAACTTTCATGTGTTTATCAATCAATGGTCAATTGTCTTTTTACAGTTTAAATTTAAATATATAATTAATTTAAATTAAATTAATACTTTATTTATAAGAACTTAAATAGAGCATCCTCATCGATGGAGGTACTCAGGTCTTGTTGCTCGATAGCACTTAAAACCTTTTATTGTTCCTTGTCGTTTTTCATGATTAAGATACTTTCAATATTCATGATGAGTAAGAGACTAGCTTGGTTGTTGAATCTTCACTTATCATCTCTATTTTTCATAATTAAGAGCCAATCAAATTTTCTTGTTATTCATCATAGGTTCAGATATAAACATGGCTCTAGCTTAGATTCACCGTTGGTAAATACATGCTTCAACAATTTCCACCGAAACTTTATTCGTAATAGTTATTTTTTGTTTGTTAAAGAACTTTAATCTTAATAGTTGTACTTGAATGACAATTTCTGAATTTTTTTTGTTTCCAAAAAATATTCAAAGTGACTCTTTGGTATTTGTTAAAGACATGAACAAATAAAATTAATTGGAAACTGAAAACGTTTTTGGTCTGATTAGAGCAGCCGCGGGTCTTCTTGCTTGTTCTGACTCGACTTTAGCGTTCATTGTCCCTTTCTTCTTCTTCTTCTTCTTTCTCATATGACATAAGATCATCATTAACCCGAGTTTTTCAAGGTGGAGTTCTTAACTTATAATTCGACATTTTTTTTTACACTTTTCGACTAAGAGATGTCTCTTATGCTTTTTATTTAAGTGACAATTCTTAGATTTTTTTTAGTTAAAAGCTAAAAACATCTATTAATAAAGCTAAGAAACGTCTATTAAAAAAGCTAAGAACTACGTCATAAGAGATTGTGGTTAATGATGTGATTAGTGTTACACTAAAAAGTTCTTATCCTACGCATGGTGACGTGGAGCGATATTTTAAAACTCAATATGACTGTAATATTTGACTTGGAAACTTGTGTAAACTCATTTAAAAGTAAAAGTTGTACACATTATAATATCTATGGCATTTGCTAGTTGGAATATATAACAAATTCACTAAATTTGATACTAAGGCTGGGACTTTTACCCGGAACCGTTTACCTGAACCGGATCCGACCCGGAATGGACCGGTTCGGTTCGGGTTTGGTCCTAATCAATTTATCTGATGGGTATCAGTGGTGATTATCCACGGGTATCGGTTCGATTTTGGTTTATACCCGGAACCGAACGGGTACCCGTTTAAACCAAATTCTATGCTTAAAAAACATAGATTTTTATCTCTTAAGGATCGAACCCGGGTTTGGATGGGCGAAATGACAAGGATAATACCATTAGGCTACTTCAACATCGTTGTATTTAACTACACATTATTAATATATCTACGATTTCGATTATTTTTTCCTTAAAAATAATAAATAAAATAAAAATTTATATGTAAATTATTTTACTTCGTAAAAATATATATGATTTACATAATAAACGGGTACCCGAAACCGACCCGGAACCGGTGGTACCCGATCCGAAACCCGAACCAAAATCTATTAAGTACCTATTGGGTATAGATTTCATTTATCCGAAAAACCCGGACCCGATCGGATCCTACCCGAACCCGACCCGAATATCCGAAGTCCCAGCCCTATTTGATACAAACACAAATAAGTTGACATACATATAGCACATATTGAGTGTCTTGCTTAAACTAAAATTATAAGCCTGAAAAGTATGATAAATTAAGACAATAACCGAAATGAAAGACAAGGCTTTATAAGCCAATATAAGTTTGAACAAAGAAAAGATAATATGAATGCGTTGCTAATTGCTTGTGGCTAAGTGTGAACAAGTCTAGGTGGGTACATATACTTTGTTATCTTTTCTCTTGTAGAACACTTCAGACAAGTTATGTCTTAGTCACTTTACCGGTCTCCCATACTTTTGTGAAAAACAAAAGCCGTATTCTAATAAACTTTTGTAATCCCAATTAAAATGTATTTATTAATCGATATTCTACCAACTTTGTAACTTTGCTCTATAAATATTCAAGACTCCATAGCCATTCAACACTCTACCAACCTTCTAATATCTCTCAATCACTTCTTAATCATTCGCAAATCACTTTTGAAGCTTTCACACACCACTATTTCTTTCGAAAAATATCTCTTAATTTTTAAGAATTTGGGGAAGTTTTGGTTAATTGTCTTCTTCATAGAAAACATTTTTCTCTTCTTCTTTTCAGACAATGCTCTTGTCATACAAACAATGCCATCGACTTGAGCTGCAACCTCTTCTTTACAACAAAACGAGTGTTGAGGAAAGTTTCTATTTCTGGATTTTCCAAATATTAAAAGTTGTAGTCTCTTGATTTTGACTTATATTATAATATCTCTTTCTGAATTATAAATACTTACGTGGGTCAAGATTTAGTCAGTTCTTGTATACCAAGCACTTAGTGTTATTGCAAATGGGAAGTTCATGTTTACCTCCAGGATTCCGGTTTCATCCTACAGATGAAGAACTCATCGACTATTACTTGAAAAGAAAAGTTGAAGGTCTCGAAATCGAGCTTGAAGTCATTCCCGTTATTGATCTTTATAAATTTGATCCTTGGGAGTTACCAGGTAATAAACAGCTTACATTTAAAAGTTAATATCAATTATTTGTTGGTTACCTTTAGAAAAATTTTTAGTTAAAAATGATTCTTGTTACTTTTTAGACAAGTCTTTTCTTCCAAACCGGGACATGGAATGGTTCTTCTTCTGTTCAAGAGACAAAAAATATCCTAATGGTTTTCGTACAAACCGAGGAACAAAGGCCGGTTATTGGAAAGCAACCGGAAAAGACCGGAAAATTACATGTCGTTCATCTTCTACAATCGGCTATAGAAAAACCCTAGTTTTCTATAAAGGTCGTGCACCGTTGGGCGATAGAACCAGTTGGCTCATGCATGAATATCGACTATGCGATGATGAGAGTTCATCACAAGGTTCACAAAATTTTAAGGTAAGAGAGCCTTTACATTTTGATATCAAACTCTAAAAAAGCTTTATATATATATTGTTTTTGATTTTGAAAGAAATAAAATTAAGAATTTAATGTGTTATTATAGGGAGCTTATGTGTTATGCCGTGTGGCTAAGAAGAGTGAGATCAAGACTAACTCAAAAATCCACAGAAACTTAAGTGAACAAACACTTGGATCAGGAGAAAGTTCAAGTTATTCAAGTCAAGTGACTTCCCCTAGTCGTGATGGAGCGATGCCGGTCCACTCATTTTTCAATCCGGTTTCTACTCGAACCGATTCTTCCAACATTTGGATCTCACCTGATTTCATTCTCGATTCTTCAAAAGTATGTTTATATATACATTTCTGAATTGGCCAATTACTGAACCAGAGAAGAGTTTAATTATCTAATACGTACCGGTTTGATTTTTCTTTTTTTGTAGGACTATCCTCAAATTCAAGATTTTGCATCTGAGTATTTTCAAGACTTTGAATTTCCGGTTATAGGTACTCAACACGTTGATTTTCCAGAGAGTAGTGCCTTGTATGCCAATGTAGACCAGAGCATGGACGAATCTATGCAAACTGGTTACTGGACAAATAGCTGGTACGATCAAACCGATTTATTCGGTTCATCAGACTTCTCGTAGACGGAGTATCTCTATGGTCTCTCTTCTAAAGACAAAAACGCATTTTATCGTTCACGTCTTCAACTTTTAGAATTGGTCAAATATTAATTGTTTAATTATTCTGTTTTCGTCCGTCTTATTACTTAATAGTTAATACTATGGTTTTATTAGATTAATGTTTATAGTTACGTATTTGAAGATGTATGCTGTTTTCTCGATGGAGTTTCTGCCTTTGGTAGGACTATGTATTATTGTCATCTTTATACATGCAACTATCTCTCCTTTTTACGATAATGATTAAATGGACCACACTATATGTTATATAAAGAACATTTTTTCTTGACGTCACTAACCTTTAAACAAGCTTTTATATATGGAGGTGATAATTAAGTTGATAACAATGATTATGATAGAAACTTTTTATACAAAGGAATGATGGGGGACCATTTATATATAACTTTTTAACCTATATAATGTGATGTACCAAAATAATAATAATAATGTTTCGCCAAAATAATAATAATAGTAATGCGACTTTTGACTCAAATAATGTGATTTCAACTACGTACGATCCTAATACTAAACACTGTGATAACATTTCAAAATGGGTCCATAGCTCAGTGGTAGAGCAATTGACTGCAGATCAATAGGTCACCGGTTCGAACCCGGTTGGGCCCTAATATTTTTTCCCTGCTAGCTACGATTTATGAACTATGACTTGACTAACCAGAACATAACATGCAATTAAGGAAAAAGATCTATTTATAAGTGAACCGAAAATAAACATTCTCAGGAAGACAATCGAAACTAATCTAATACAAAACCAAACCTCATCATTTCGATTGGTTCAATCTTAATCAAACATACATTCTTATCTTTAGTCGACTCCCTAGCTCATTTGTACTCTCTGGTCATGACGAAATGAGTCTTTAAGATCATCTATTCGGGTACAGTCCACAGGAATGAATCTGGTTTGATTTTCTTTGGTCTCCGGTACAAAGAGATTATAGATACTTGGTCTGAACCAAAACATGTCGCAAACGTGATTTCACTCCGCGCCAACCACTAGATCCGCCGGCTTCTCGACTCGAACCTCCACATCAGTCCGATCAGTAACGTTACCATCGTACTCCTTGAAGCAAGCGACCGTTCCTAGCTCCTCCACTTCCTCAATCACATTATCAAGCCTCGCAACCATTTCCACAAGAAGCGACGCAAACGCAGCAAACGGTAACGCCTCCGAGAATTCAAGACTCGTCATCACCACTATCCTGCTCAGTTGTTTCATCAGTATTCGTCGCTCGCCCGTTGCCGCCGCCGATCTCCGTTCTAACGTATCAGCCCTCTGTCTTGACAACGAACTTGTACCGTCTGGTCCGAAACGTGAGCCTCTTTCCCCGCGTGGCGTTCCAGTGATTTGATGCGAAGCCGAAGCGCCAGTGTTTGGTCCGAAACGTGATTTGTTGTCGCCACGTGGCGTTCCACTGTTTTGCCCAAGAGGTGACCCAGTCTCGTTTTGATGCGAAGCGCCACTGTTTGGTCCGAAACGTGACCTCCTGTTTTCGCTGCGTGGCGTTTCAGTGTTTTGGACCAGAGGTGATCCTGTCTCGTTTTGATTAGACATGGTGTCATTTGCCTCTTTATTTATGTGTTGCGAAACTGTAACGTTATGGTTGTGTCTACCGCTATTGCCGTTGCCGTTGGAGCCGAGGAAGAGCTTAGGTTGTGATTTGATGGCGGAGTTGAGATCTTGTAATGCCACTTGGAGACTCTCCGAGAGAATCTCCGGTGAACAGTGACGTCGGTTTCTAATGCTTGCGGCAAGTTCCGTCAAAACTTTGCAGATTTCTCCGGCGAGTCTAACGCAAGGATCCTTGAAGAGTACACGAATAGACCTAGGAGTCTTCAAAATTAACATAAACACACAATTATATATCAGAGTCAACTAAGTTGACAGCAAAAAAACAATTAGTTTAGTTTTAGCCTCCTCTTCAAAAATGAATAATAGCACATGTTAGTAATATATTACAAAAAGCAATTAGTTTAATTAGGTAGCTGAAAATTTACCAAGTTGCTAACTCATGATAAAAAAATGTATCAAACAAATTTTGGATGCAATTTAGCACGTGGTTTATTCCAGATGAAAGTATTTTCGTCAAGTATTTCTAAAATGAATAATAGTACATGTTAGTAGTGTTGTATATTACAAAAAAAAAAAAAAAAAAAATCAGTCCACTAAATTTTTATGACAATTAAGAATCGACCAATTAATTTTATTTACAGTGACATCAGTCTTAGCATTTTCTTAATTTTTATTACTCCTTATCCTTATGTTTCATAATAAGTGACATTTTCAAAAAAAAAATACTCTACAATCCCAATGCAATTTTGTACATTAAATTTAATTTTTACCTTTTTGAATAATCAATAAATTTTTATTTAAATTATTTTCATTTAATTAATCATACATTAAATAAAAATATATGAATCTATTATATTCTCCATATTTTTTAATCTTCGTAAAAAGTATTAAAGTGACACTAATTCAGAAACGGAATGAATATTATTTTTTGTATGAATCCTACAGTACTCTATGCATTTAATATATACAACTTTTAAATTTGTAAATACCTGAATTTCGGTTTTTAAGCAACCATGAAGAGCGACAACAGTGTAACCAAACTGACGAAGAACAGCTCCAACTTTAACATAATGTTGCCATGGGAATCTATGACAATGTCTTGTGTGTCTTGGCTCCCAACTTGCATACATTGCCTGTAAATATACATGTCTAATTCAAAACTTTTTGGATATGGTTTTTGTTTGTTTCTTTGAGATTTGAAGTAGATGTTCGATTTAAATAACTTACAAGTGCTTCATCAGTGGATTTAGAATCTAAAACAGTCTTATACCCATCATAGATCATATCTTCTGATGAATCTGATGTTTCCTTGTCTTTTTCCTCTTCTTCAAGTACTCTTTCACACATGCTAAGAGAAATAACACATAATAATCAAGTTAATAAGTTGAAAATTTAAATAAAATATCATATTCCGAATAAAAAAATCACAAATAACATACTGAACGCACATAAATGAATTGGATCTAACAATTTTCTTCTAACTTATGATCATAATATCTCTTTCTTGATAAATTTTATTGATTCCAAAATTAAAACTCAAGAATCCTTAACTAATTTATGTTTGTATCTATAAGTAACATATACCTTCGATGGAGAAAGAGAGGCCTTGAAGCTTAGCAACGGTGCTCTTATGGAGGTCCTCACCGGACCATATAGGAAAAAACAAAAGGGTCATGCAGAGGCAAACACCAACACCAATGGCTATAGTGTAGAATCTCTCGTGTGCAATCTTAATCACAGCATCAACTCTATAACTTGACACTGTTATTAGATTAAACGTCAAGAGAAATATAAGCATGCCGTAATCGTAGTTCTTTTTTATGTACGGGATAAATCTTAGATACGTTATCGCCGCTCCTGTAACATAAAGTATAACATGTAAATTAATACATGATTGTTTAATCTCCCAAACATAATTTTTTAAAAGTTTTTGTAATAAAATAAACATCAAAGAAAAAAATGATCAAAATATTTTTTTTTATTTTAATTTTTTTTAATAATTCTTTTAACTTTTAATAAAAAAAATTAAATTTTATCTCCAAAACCCCATTTCATAATTTTGAACTCTAAAACTAGATTAGTTAACCCAAGTGATATTAATGTATATTTACACCCTTTAGTAAAATCTATTTTTGTCATTTTTTTTTTTAAAACTATTTAGTAACAAAAACTTTTTTTTACGTCTATTTTAATGTATTTTTTCTTTTAAGAAAATCATTCATTTTAGATGATAAAGTCTATAGTTTAACAAATACATACCAATGAAGAAAACTGAAGCGCCGATGAAAACTGCTCGGAAGATTTTGCCAGAATCTTTAACGACAAATTCAATTAAAAATGCCAAAGATCCCGCAATTAGTGTCCCTAATCCTCTATTAAGTCCCTTGCACAACGTTGCACCTGAATTAAGATTAAACACCATTTACATCATTAAGAACATATATGAGTACACAACATATTAATATACTGATCATTATAGCTATTCGCCTATTCTTACAGGCAAACTATCTTTTGTCAATGTATTGAATATTTTGAAGTTTATGAAGAAAAAGGCTATACTTACCGGCAGAGAACTCAAGAACGACCACAACAGTCAAGACTGTCCACATTGCATTACTTCCAATGCCTTTGAATAGAGGCTCTAGGAGATACAATAAGGAGACAAGTGTCAAAGAAACTCCTACTTTTAAAGCATGTTTCACTCTTCTTGGATCGTCTTTCCCAACTTTCCATATATCTTTTAGAATCTTCTTTGGAAGTTGTTGAATCTTTCTAGTTGCCTTTTTAGAACCTTCTTCTTCCATCTCCAGGCCTCTTTCATGAACCTTGTTGGACATTTATGTGTTCCTTGTTTTGGATGTTTTTAAAGTGAGAAATGATGGATATGCAAGAGTTTTTGGTGTTGGTGCACTCTCTATATATAATTAAATGCATATACAAAAACAATACATGTGTCTTTATTGCCTATGTATAATTATTTATTTTGTAGAGATATTTATTTGTTGCGTGAGTGACATGATGGTCTGGTTTTTTATGGCATGGTATTAACATAGTTGAATGTTGTTGTACGAACTTTATATATGAAATTTTCTTATACTATTTCTTATATTTGTATATTAAAACATAGTCTTGATTATTTTGATGGAAAAAATCGAATATTGTTATGTTCAAATGACAAAAATGGAAAATCTTGTATACCTATCTTTCTTTATGTTTTGAACTGTATCTAATTTACAACCTAAGAAAAGAAGTTGAGTTTTAGAACATTTTCTTTTCCAGGTATAAGTGAAGAGAGACGAGAAAAAGAAGTAAAGAGAGATCTGGAATGATTGGTTTCACATGGCTTGCAACAATTTGATAAGTACTTAGACATTATGGATTCTTTGTGTTTTCTTATTTTCCCATTAATACCGGGGAAAAGTCATATTTATTAAATCTAAAAATCAGTGGCCGTTCACTTAAAATGGATGGACGTTCCATATTGTACTTTGTATATTAAAATTAAAAGTTCCCAATTATTTTTGGACTCACCATTTACATGCATGCATGTGGCACCCCATTCATTCAAAATAATCTTAGCAATATTTTAAGAAAAAATAAAGTTAATGTATATCGCCTATGGCGCTGTGTGCAGATCTATCAGATCTTAGTTTGCTAGATTAACAAATGGTTTCTTTTCTTAAAAAGAAAATTAAGATATCTTAATCTGGAAGTAGGTTAGATACTTTCTATAAACTGTCTTTTTCATATGAACTTTATTTACATTGTGATGATGTTAAAGTCACCATAACCTAAAAATTAAAAGTGATTACAAGTATCAGACAAATGAGTTGCGTCTTTGAAATCCTATGTTGTTTTTAACCTAACTCATTCAAAAGCTTAATTAATACTCCCTCCGTTTCGTTTTACTTGTCGTTTTAGGTTTGTACACGCAGATTAAGAAACCATTTAATTTTACATATTTTCTAGATAAAAACACAATTACCTATACACCTAACTACATTTCAACCACTAGAAAAATAGAATAACAGATAAAACTAATAAATTTTGCATTGAAATTATAAAACGACACTTATTTTGAAACGAAAAAATTTCTCTACAACGGCAACGGAGGTAGTACTATACACAAGTGAAAATGAATTTGATTTCGTGGGTGAGAATTTGTTATCAACACGATTAAGACCTATGGTTTGTCGTGTTAGAGTGAAATATTAGTTTTGTCCACAACCTGGTGACAGCAGAAGACCGAAAAGGAAATAATATATTATCGAAATAAGTTGTTAAACTGATCTACCTATGACTCATCGACGTAATAATCATATACTCCCTCTTTTCCTTAAAGATGCATATTTTAGAAAAAAAATTATTTCTAAAAGATTCATGTTTTACATTTTCAATGTATATTTTATTATCTAATTGTAAACTTCAAAAAACTTAATTGCACTAATTGATTTTTTATTGGTTTAAAATTATGAAAAAAAGATAAATACAAAAAATTATGTAAATTTATTGTATTTTATTAAAAAGTGTGAAAAAACTAAAATATGGATCTTTTAGGAACAGAGAGAGTAATTACTGGTAAATAGGCAATCATCCAACAATTTAATATATATTTAATGATGGCGATAAGGACACAACCAATATAATTAAGAACATTAATGATATGGTTTCCTCCGTAAATATTTAAGTTTTCTTTTCGAAATCCTCGGCCTTAAACTACTGAGTTTTGATCACATAGATACTGATGTTAGCGATTGACAATATTACAGCAATATATGAAAGTTTTTCATGCCGTTCGGAAAATTATAATAATAATTGATATGTTTGCATTGCATCTAAGAAAGTCCAAAAGAAATAATACCATTTTCTCTTAACAAAACTGGACCTTGTTTGTTACATAATGATACCAACATCGACACGTTGCATATATAAATATAATTTGTTTTCCAGCATTGTACAAGTTTTCCAAAATTGTTTTCTTTCAACGCCGGAATATCGAGACAGATTTGTTGCGACATAAAAAGTATATTCTTCAAGCATTAAGAAACGTATAACTTTCAAGCTTAATAGTATTGTATTTGAGGTCTGTAATAGATCAGAAGCATATGCATACTAAAAGCTTAATAGTTGAGTTGAATTCCTAGACGTGTTTGCTCCGGTATGGTGTGGACGCGAATAATTATTGTTTAATTTGAATTCTCTTGTTTTACGACCATCGAATTTTGAGTTTTCCCACCATTGCCTTAATTTCAAGTATTTCTCCATGAAATGATTTATATGAACATATACGTTTTATATTGTTTGGAAAATCAATGCTTGGAGAGAAAATGAAAAAAAAAACAGAATTTTCAAGAATATTCTGTTACACGTAAAAGATAAACTATCTCAATCACGCTCGAAATTGCATCAAAATAATGCAAAGCTTTGTTTGAGCCAGCTATTCTTGAGACTTAGAACACCTTCAACAATGGGTTGAGAAGGAGTTTTAAACATTTTAAGAAAAAGAAAAAGAAATAAAATTAGAAGAAAGAATGGAGAAAAGTTCTCTGTTTTTTTTTGGACCACTTCCACTTGACACTTTTAACCTATATATTGGTTGGATATTTATTTTACAGTTAATTTTTAATTGTATAATTATAATTTATTAAAATATTAATATTTTTTTGTTTTAGAACTTTTTGGAATTTATATTGTTGGAGGTGATACAATTAAAAATCAACTGCAAAATATTAATATTTTTTTGTTTAGAAACTTTTGGAATTTTTATTGTTGGAGGTGTCCTTACAAAGTTTACAGTCAGCACGTGATTGCGTTAGAAAATGAAAAAGAATGAATTTTTATAAATTTATAAATACAAACAAATTTTAGTTTGAATTTAGGTAAGGAATGGAAACACACGGCGGTGTGGATTTGCTTGCGGTATTGCCAATAACGCCATTATGTCACCAATCAAGATAACTTACGTAACATACGAGACTAAGTGTGGTTTTCAAACTACACTGTTGCGGTCCAACTTTTACAATGAAAATTACCTTTCAAGTGCGGTTTTGACGAAGTCACCATATGTGATGCGGCCCAACTGCGTTTTTTTTTCATTTTAATTCATAAAAACTAAAAAAATATATATAACAATGTAAATTTATTCAATTTTTTTATCTACGACGCTAAAAACTAATTTCACTAACATGTACAATGATTTAGATTTGGGTATTTGGGTCCATGGGTCAGGTTTTGTCGGGTTAGATCCTTTGGGTTTTAAATATTTAGATGTGGTAATTAGGATTTATCGATTCGGGTTTGGTTTGGATCTTAGATAGTTGAAACCAATAGGGCAAACAAAATTTGTCAGTTTAGGTTAGGATCCTGTCCGATTCGAGTTGGGTTCGTTCGGGTCTGGTCCAAAAAATAACCAAAAACACAAAATACCTATAAATATTTAAATATCCAAAATATCCAAAATTTTACACAAAAGTTGATCACCTACATAAAAATACCCAAAATTTCATCTGATTTAACCGAATTATATTTTTGAAAATCTATAATTTTACGCAAAATCCAAAACTATACATGAAAACTCAAACCTAATACTTAAAAAAGTATTTGCAACAAATTTCATAGAAATTTCTGGTATTCTAAGTACTTCACTGGGTCACGAATTCGGGTCATGTCACATCCAAGACTCGCAAGTCCTCTATAATAAGACTCAATGAGGTAAAATGACATTATTCGTACCCGACTCGAACCGTTTTTCGAGTTCTATAGCTAATTTTTCTATTTAAACTACTATAACTGATATATCAAATTATAACTTATACACACGTACAAACCGAACCAAACCTCTGTTTTGGGTTGGTTCGGGTTTGGATTCTACCAATTACCCAAACAAATCATATATCTCTAGAATCCAAGAATCAAAATAAAATTTTTATATTTCACATTATTTGTAATATTTATTTAGCAACATCACAAAATATTTTTTCACCAATCAAACAATATTTTGTATCTCTTATTTATCAAAACCGCACTTATCAAACATATTTCACTTTAAGACATTTTATTTTAAAATATATTTATTATGTTAGTATATTATATATTTTATATTATTATTAATTTATTTATTAAATAATTATTCAATTCTGCAAATATGTATTATCACCAATCAAACAATATTCTGCACCATTTTTTACTTAAATCACAATTGTCCCGTACCGCACTCTAATTCCGCACGAACCGCAGTTACACCGTCCCACACTTTAATTCTGCATCGTTGTTAGTATCAAATCCGCCGTCACTATTCAGAGCCTTAAACGTGAGCATTTTCGTACATATGGAAGATAAACTCTACAGTAAACTGGATATGTCATCTTTATAATGTATATAAATATAATAATAAATATTGCTTTAAAGAAGATAAGAGCACCATTACCGGTAGTTTCTCAAGTAGTACCTGATCATTAAAATATCAGAAAAAAATAGAAAAGTATGAATGAGAAAACTAATAAATGAGAAAAAGAGAGGAAACGCTTCTTCTTCCAGAGACGTTCTTCAAGCGGGAAGAAATTTTGGAGACAGATGTTAATTTGTGAATGGTTTAAACTCTTTTTATTTAAGATATAATTATATTTTTTATTTAGTATTATTATTATAATCTGTTAGGTACCTTGTGAGAATTTTGTCCGATGCAGATGCTCTAAGAGTGTCAATAGTATCTCTAAAACAGAGTTTCTTAGGATTATTATTATTTTTTTCAAATTATTTTGTTATATAATTAAAATCATGACAACTCATGGATGTAAGAAAGACACGTTGTTTAATTTATAGTCTCTAATCTTCGGGCAAAATTTTCTTTCCAAAGGGACGTTTCTCATTATTTCCTCATTCTCTTTCTTTATTCAATCTTTTCAATATTATTAAAGCAGGGAATTCTACTAAATAATGTAGGGTGCTCTAAGAGCACTTGCAGTCATGGGGCTTTAGGTACGGAAAATTTGAGGCACGGCTCCACCCTAATTTTTTTTGAAGATTATGGTACAAATTTGTTTTTTTTTTTGTCACCTAAGATTTTATTAAAATCTCGAAAGGGCTTTACAAAGGTGTGCGCTTAAAGAAAGACCCAAATACAACAAATATTAAACATTAAATTTTAAAAATTTAATCGATAGAGATAAGAAAATATGTCGCACTTGAGGGGTGTCCTTAGACACGTAAGGACCACATGTCTTCTTCTCATTAAAGGCAATCACGGCCACCGCTTTGCTTCGCCACCGCACAACCTCCACTATCGCCACCATGCCTGATTCATCTCTGTTTTAGAAAGATTCTTCGTATCGGCCTTTTCACTGTTTCTTCACACCTTGGAATCTTTGGAAACCTTGTTGCTAAGGCCATCAACTATTTTCTCCCTCTTCTTTCTAGCCTTCATTTGTGTTCAGGAATATTCAACCACCGCAGATCAGAAACCAGAGAAAGCTCGATTGACCAACAAGAAGCCTTTTGTCGGACCATCAAATGACGCCAACTCTACTAAACTTCTGTTAAAATCAGTCGATATCAATCTCACACGCCTCATCCTTTCCGCTAAGAAACTCAACTCAAAGCACATCGGCTTTTATGAAAGTAAAGATTGATTCTCAGAGGATAGGATTAAACGCATATCCTTAAATAACGAAAGAATCCAACACAAACAAAAGGAATCTGACAATTTGATGGAGAAGAGGAGAGCGATCTAATGATTGAAAGAACTTATTACTCAATCCAGTATCGAAGAGATAAGAATTGAGTGGATCCAACAACTTTGATCTTGGATTGAAAAGCACAACAAAATCCCCAAGGGAAAAAGGATCCGCTAACCGGAAACTAAGATCGATCGAAAGATCGAAAGCCATATTTACAAAACAAAAGGGAAGAGTTGGTAACCGGTGGCTTACACCACTAGCCACCAAAATCAAAACCGGATTGTTCGAGTGTAGAGAGAAGTTAGAGAAGAAGAGTCTAGAGAGAGATTGGGAGTTTTAATGAATGATGGTACAAGTTTGTTTAAATACCCTTAATTTATTGTTAATGCATTATATGCCCCAGGTTTTGTATTTAAATCTCCTTATATTAAATGTTATAACATTTTGTGCCCCATGTTTTATAAACTTCGAAGTTCGCCCATGTTTGCAGTGGTACAATTTTTACATGGTTTTCTCACTAGAAAAATAATAAAATACTACTCCATGTATTCTTTATTATTCCATGTTTTAGGATTTGCATAGATATTAAGAAATTTGTTAAAATAACCATTTTAACCCTGTTATTATTACCAGAAGAGAGAAATAAAAATTGAAATAGTATAAAAACTAGATCGTATATAATTATCATTATTGTACATTCACTTTCAGATATGGAAGATCCCTATATTTTATATTTATTGTTGTGAACAAGGTTATTAACAAATTGTATATGTTTGATTAACTGACCACGAACAAAATGTAAAGTTCTTAAAAAAATTTGGAGCCAAATTTTTTAGCCGAAGTTACTCAAATTTTGTTTTGGTGGGAAAAGATATGACTATATATATTTCAACCAAGCGATGGATTGTAACACAAATGGCTTTTTATTAAAATAGTGAGAATGAGGGAGATAGAGAGTTCAGTTTTGATTTGAATAAGACACCACTAAACTCGTCTAAAGTTGATTTAGACAATCCAAATCATGATCCTACAAAAGTTTTCTACAACCATCACAGGTTTTTTAAATACTTTCTTCAAGTTGGTGCATGTATTAGCATACTAAATGTTTTTCGGCTTCATACTCAAAAATAATTATTTTAAATATAATTTTTTATTTAAAATTATAATTTACGTTTGTACATCATTATTATTATATTTTAACTTTAATAGTTTGAAAAAGGAGAATTTTCAAAAATATCACTTTTCTTGTACCACTTTTCATTTTTACTTTCATTAAAGAGATATTTTCAAAAATACCACTTTTTGAGGGGCAAATTTTTTTAAAATTAATTAGAATACTAAATTTTAAATTCCTAAACCCTACCCCCACCCTACACCACCCCTTAACTCTAAACCCTAAGTCTTAGATTAATTAACCCAAGAGTTATAAGTGTGTTTTTCTCTCTTAAAAAACAAGAGTAAAAGTGATTAAGGTATTTTTGAAAAATGGTACAAGGAAAGTGATATTTTTGACAATTTCCCTTGAAAAAATCATTAACATATTTTTGTAATCTTATCTCATTTTATTTAGTTTAACTATTTAAGTTTAATTTATTAAATTTTAATAAAGTTAAATTACATAGAAAATAAAAAATAATTATATTATATTTAATAATTATTACTTTAAATAAATATTTAATCACCTATATATATATGAATTCTAATAAATTTTGGATTTTGTTTGTTCTAGTTAAGATAAAAAGAGGTTTTAAGTAACCCAAGAACCGATAAATAAAATATTAATCATTTGATTATCAAAAAATATATTTTATTAGTGTTGTTTTACTTTTGTATTTGTTGATGAATACTTCCAGTTAATTTTAGTAAATGTATATATTTATAGAAACTATTAAATATAAGTTTACATAATTAAACTTCTAATTTTATTTACCTTATTTTTATTAATGTGATATATATATATATATGTATATATTAATTTAATAGTGATATATGAATTATTAGTAATTATTAAATTTTAATAGTTTTACCAAAATAAATATTTATATAGATAGTTTACATTAATGATGATATATGAGTTAATGTCTATCATCATATTTGAATTTTTTTACCAAAAAATAAACAATTTTATAAGGAAATTTGTATATGTCATTAATTTTTGAATATGGTGATGAC
The DNA here is from genome assembly GCA_905132765.1 of Moricandia arvensis. Taxonomy (NCBI): domain Eukaryota; kingdom Viridiplantae; phylum Streptophyta; class Magnoliopsida; order Brassicales; family Brassicaceae; genus Moricandia; species Moricandia arvensis. Next base: position 22,901 of record CAJHQP010001329.1, on the reverse strand, counting down.
ACATGCAAATCACTTCACAAATAATGTCTAGGGTATCATACCATAATTTTCTTTTTAATGTTTTCTTTATATTCAATTTGTGACCGACGTTTCTTATTTCTAGTTTAATTTTATTATGTGAAAATTATATTGTATTCATAAAGTAATGACAATGTTTGGTTTATTATAGGACGTACCAATCATCTACGTAAAAATATTAAACCATTTATGCTTTCCATCTTTTTTATGTCATACATGAATAAAGATTCTTTGTTCATACTTTGTTTATCGTAAAAGGTTTGTGTAGACTTTTTTAAAGTTTATAATTTTGTTTAAGAGTTCATAGCATTTCACTATATTACTTGTTTTATAGTACTATGAATAAGCATCACGTATGATTAGAAGGAGTTTAGTTTTTGTACTTATAATTTTTTAAAATTATTTGATATGGTAACTAATGATTTCTGTGAACATGGCTATAATAACAGAAAATTTGGAGATGGCACAAAACGAATAAGGAAACATCAGCACTAAAAGAAAAGAAATGACCGATAGAGAAAGAGTGGAGGTTTACCATGCTCTATCGGAAAGAAGTAAAAATGGAAAACTATTGAGAAATAGTACGGAAAAGTTGTTGCCTTATTGGATGTACATTTGCTAACGTTGCAAAACATATGGAAGAGAGCAAAATATACTGCTACTGGTGAAGTTGTTGATTTGTCACACAGGAGAAAAGGGAACTGTGGTCGTAAAAAAAAGCAGATTGACTTGGATAAAATTGCAGATGCTCCATTACATCGCCGGACAACAATAAGGTCATTAGTGGCAGTTTTGGACGTCAGTTCAACACTCATGTTTAGAACTGTAAAACAAGGTTAAGTGAGACGTCACTCCAGTGCCATCAAACCACAACTAAAAGAAGACAATAAAAAAGCTAGGGTAAAATTCTGCCTATCTATGCTTGATAAAAAATTCTTCACCTCATCAACCATAGTTTATTGATATGTACAATATTGTACATATTGATGAGAAATGGTTTTACATGACTAAAAAGATGGAGACATATATTTTACTTCCCCTTGAAGAGGATACGTTACGCACTTGTAAAGCAAAAATTATATTGGCAAAGTAATGTTTTTGGCTGCTATGGCTCGACCAAGGTTTGACGTAGAAGGAAATGAGATATTTTCTGGATGAATTGTTTCCATCCTACCATACAAGAACTAAGAGACAAAGTCGAAACAGAGAAGCACGAACCATGGAGTTAAAACCGATGGTATCCATCAAGAGAGAAGATATAAAAAGGTGCTTGATTGAGAAAGTTCTTCCAAGAATTCGTGATAGGTGGCCAACCAAAGATATTGGAAAAACTATTTTCATTCAGAAAGATAATGCAAGAATGCATGTCGATATAAAAGATCAAGAATTTCAAGAAGCTGCTTCAGAACAGGGGTTTGATATTCAATTGATGTGTCACCCTCCTAATTCACTAGATTTGAATATTCTGGATTTTGGATTTTTTTTGTGCCATTCAAACGTTACAACATAAAATTTGTTCGAGGACGGTTGAAGAATTAGTTACTGCAGTAGAAGAATCATTTGATGAATATCCTTCAAAACAAGTCAACCGATTTTTTTTTGACACTACAGTCATGAAATTTGGAGGAGGAAATAGATACAAAATTCCATATTCTGGAAAGAGAATGACGTCTACCGAACCAACTAGCTTGTGATCCCAACTTCATACAAGAAGTGATCCATTCTTTGGCCTCTTAGATTTTTAACGAGTTTTTTTTTTAAGTTTGATTTTTTTTTAAAATGGTCTTTGGTAATTCTTTCAAATATTTTTAAAATATTTATTCTTGTATAAATTGGAGTAGATTTTTCAGTTTTGTAAGAACCATGATTTGCTCGACTCGACTTAATACAATTATTATTAAAAATCATACATAATCAACTTACACAACACACACAAAATTGTCAAATTTTAGAATATTTGGGAACCAGAATTTTGAGCATATCCTTAATTACTTGTTGGATTCCTAAGTGGAGGTCTTCATCATCTTCAGGAAGCTTGTTCAAATTGAAATCATATTTAACGTTGAAATTTTCTGTATGAATATGTTGATCAGTTTCCATCATATCTACTTCCTTATTTGTATCTGGAAGTCTGTTCAAGATCAAAATCATGTTTGACCTTGAAATCATTGACACGATGTTGCCCCACCATATTTGCTTCTTTTTCATTCACCTTTGGAATTCTATTTAAGTCAAATTCATGTATAACTTTGTAATTATTTACCTGACATGATCGATCAACTTCTGCTATGTCTGCTTCATCTTTGACCATCTTCACAAAATTATTTATGAATTTTAAATGAAAAGATATTGAAAACTTTTTACTAGAAAGAAAGAACTTCATGGAATACAAAAGAACTTGAAATGCAAACGTAATAATTAGTTTTTTTAACTTTGCTTACTACGAAGCATCACACGCTTAATACAAATTCTCTAATAGATATAATTTATTATCTTCATATGTAAGGAAAATAAATAAGGTTAAAAAGGTAATTTTAGCCAAATTTGAATTGATAATATACAAAACATATATCATTTTGGAACATTTTTTTTAAAACATAGAATAATAAGGAACAGAGGAAATAGATAGTAGGAGAGAGGAAGACAAAATATTAAGAAACTCAAATGCTATTTCTCCTTGTATCAATCACACAATTTTATTTTACACTTTAAAATAGAATTATTAAAAAATTAATATAATATTGTCAAAAATATAAATACGGTAATGCTAGAGACTCATGTTTGAGAAACTATTGCTAATGATGCTCTAATACTTGGTTTGAGGCAAATGTTCTCGAGACTCATGAGTATGATGTTTACAACGAGTCATGTGACTGCGTTAGAAAAAGGATACTAAAAAATCTTAATACATGTATAAATTGAATGAATGGTCCCTTGGTCTTTTGAAAGCGTGATAAGTAGGGATGGATGTTGCAACTCCAAGATGGTACACACTAATCTTTTGGGACTCCAAAGTGTCAAGGCATATCAACATTCCACATAGTCATATTTTAAATTTGATATGGGATGTCAATGTTAACTTTTAAAATAGACAAATAGTCCAAACTCAAATAAGACTATAAGTAACAACCAAACCTAACTAGAATCATTTCTAATTAGATTGGTTACGAGATTCAAATAATAAATTAGAATTGTCAAAATGAGCTGTTTATCTCAATAGACTGCCATGTCTAAATGGTCACTTCAGTGCCGGTCTTGAGTTTTGGAACTCAAAAGCGAAAGAAAAAAAATGGATTTTCCTTTTGAAATTAAAAATACTTGAATATATATAAAAAAGTTCAATGTCAAACAAAAATATAAATATTCAAAGTAATAAAAATGTAAATACATTATTTTTCATAAATCATTTTTCTTGCAGTCTTATTAGCAAATTCATTCATTAAATTTGTGTATTCCAATCTTTTAACCATCGTCCTTTCAATCGATATGATCGCTAAACCATTTAATCTCTCTTGTAACATACTCGATTGTAGATAAGATTTTGTGAGTTTTAATTTCGAAAAACTTCTTTCTGGTGATGCAACTGAAACATGAATTGTCATCATTATGTGATATGCAATCCATTTTACGTTTTCCAAATTGATTTTGATCTAGAATTGTAAATTATATGGATCGTCCAATGGTTTAACACAATTTTTATTCTGACCACTGGCCAGAATAAAAATTGTGTTTGCTAAAAAAAAAAAAATATGCCAGAATAGCTAAGGTCAATACTGGCTAGTGGCCAGTATTGACTTTATTTTATTTAACATGTTTCGTTTGCTAAAAAAAAAGAAAATATTTAACATGTTTCGTATATGAGTTTATCAATAACCATAACTAACCCAATATATTTTGCCTTTGAGACGACCCGCCAATTTGGGAGTCCTATCTAAAACTTCTGATCATGCATAATCGTTATTGGTCCCTCTTCAGTCTTCATTAAACATTCAACAAATTTCGTTTAAATTAAATGGTCTTTTTGGTAACTCGAATTGTCAGCTTACTCAGCGGAGTTGTTTGAAATACTTAGGCCTTGAAAATTAAAGTTGGACGAATAATATCAAAGCTGTTTTTTTAGTATGTAATGCTCACTCAATATAAGAGTTTCTTTAAAAAAAAAAAAAAATCTCGTTTAGAATCACTTCTGCATTGGCTAGCTGCAAGGATAGTTGTCATTTTCATTTCATGAATATGTACATTTGTTGTGCAAATAATATATGTTTCTCTCTACATAGTTTTACATAGACCAATTACGATCTGTGTCATCAGAATATCAATTAATAGTTGTTTCTTAAACTTATATACTGCTCCTAACCATCACTCCATAATTCATAATGAGAAAACAAAGGGGTAAAAAAAACATAGTAATAGCTAAATAGGATGTCTGTATACACGCAGAGAAATTGTGCATTTTGCTCACATGTTTTCTGACATAATCCCAAAGAGATTCACTTGTTTTTGTTCAAAACATAATTCACAGTTAAACAACATTTTGAGTTCTCAAGTATCAACAACCAGAATCTAACTGATTTAAATCGAGATTAAATGGCTAAATAAAACACATATTCTAACCTTAATCTCTGATTCAATCACACTAATCAGCAAATCTTTCTTCTTGGCGTTCATTGTTCAATGCAGTAGTGGCTGAAGTTTCCCATCGGAAGATATCACTAACCCTCTCACTTTTGCAGCTTTTGTATTGCATCTTCTTTGCAAAGTCTCACAGTTATGATCTTCCAAGAACTCATCTGCAACATCTCCGTCTTCATCAATCCTTAGTCGCATTGAATACCATCGTAGTCCCTGATCCAAAACAAGAGCTTTTTTGGTTAATCTAAGTTGTATCAATAACTATGCTGAGATGCCGCATTTATTGTACTCGAGGAAGGTATACAGATCATCGCTTTAGGACAACTGAATACTCTTGATATGAATCAAAAGCTCTAGCATCTTATAGACTCATATAATCGGTCTTTCCTAAACAACAGAACCAATTAAGTTTCTTAAACTCTATCCTTGCCTCATGATTCATGATGAATCCCAAACCATTAAAACATGAGATTAATTATGGTTTCTAGACTATAACTTTCCTATAGTAGAGTGAAGCTGAAACTGCTTGCTTTGAACCCAAATAATCAATCAACCAAGCAACAACATAAACTGTGGCCTGGCATAATCTTTAAGTACTATTCTTTAGTTTGACATAAAAAGATGAAAGAACAGAGTTAAATAACTATGATAAAGACACATAATCCAGTAAAACCATTCATAGAATTGCAAACCTACTACAGAAATAACGTATGTAAAGCCATCTGCAAGAAGGATATAAAGAACTGTTTGTGAAACAAGAACATATCGCAGCCATAGACGTAATATAGAATTAGAATCAAACTGGTAATTCATTTAAGACTTTAACAATCATCAACCATATCACGGATCCAAAAAAAGAAAGACAAACCTGAACTAGACCGTCTGAAGCAGGACAAGGCTGAAGAATAGGACCAGGATTGGATCGCTCAACCGCGACTTGAACTGGTACTCCAAAACCTTTCCTTGGAAGTCCGGTTTCACGGAATCTCTGCTGGTTATCTTCACGGTGTTTGCCGGAGATTGTACCAGTGTTATCTCCTGCACCATCTTCAACTCCGTGGCCACCATCGTTATGCCCAAACCCCAAAATCCCAGTTAACTTCTTTATGAAACCCATCAGACCAAACACCCAGAAAAGTTCAAAACTTTTGATTTCAAAGTATCACTAAATCAGATAAAGTTGAGTTTTTGGTTTCTTTAAATCGATGGTTTGATAGAAATTGGGAGATACAATCGAAATTAGGGTTTCGAATATCCCTTTCCTTCCCCTCCCACGAAGATTGTTTCTACTTTCTGCGATCCAACAATATCAAAACCCAGAGAATCTGTTTCTATCTCCCTCTCGTGATTTACTATTTTTCTTCTTCTACGTCGTCTGCAACGAATATATACAAAAATATGCAAACTTTTCGATCAAGAGGGAGGGAGCGAGCAAGATCTGCTTATTGCTTCTAATTCTCTAATCATTCAACGGCGCCGTATATAGTGGATAAACTAAAATAATATCCTCTCTATTTTGTTTTTTTTTTCTTTCCTATTGCAAACAAAAAAACGAGTTTACCTTTCAAACAAAAACAAAAGTACATTTTTCAAAAAAAAAAGAATTTTTACAATCTTCCCAAAAAGACAATTGCATTGGAAATACGATGGGGAATAGTATAAAATTTGTATAACTTAAACCCACCTAATTGCATTTCCGAAAGACATATAGATAAACCTGTAACGCTCCGATCGTCCACGGTTAATGGGCCTCCCACGTCTGCTCTCTCGGTCTGTGGGTTCCATCCCGTCTGACGGCCATGCATTAATTTTTTCAAGGCTCGAAAACCATTGTTTACTGACCCTGCAATCACCGTCCGACCTTTTCTCGTGTTTTGGCTTCACTCGCACGGTATCGCGAATCACTTCCCGATAGGTCACACATCCTTTAATTACTCCAGCCCAAGCACACTTAACCCTGGAGTTCTAAACGGATGTGTGACGAAAAAGGTAAGTCAAATTTGGTGACATAGGTAGCCAAATCAATTCTCTTAAGCTTTTTTCATATATCACAACTCTGGATGTTACAATGCAGTTCAATTGGTAACATCTTCGCTGTGGGAGTGTTGAGAAATGGTGAGGTCTTGGGTTCGAGCAACGCCAAGCGCATCAATAACCCACCTGTGAGCCGAGGCTTATGGGTGAATTCAGGCAGGTTGTATCACAGGAGAGGGATTAGGGTCGGTGTACTGCAAGGCCGACTGATCCCTCGATTCGACGGGGTAGGCTGTTACATAAAAGTAGACTTTTATTGTAACAAGCCATCCCGTGGAACCCAGCTGGCGCTGCAGCGCATCGACCCTAACCCCTCCCATGTGATACAACTTGCCCGAATTCACACATAGGTCTCGGCTCACAGGTGGGTTATTGGTGCGCTTGGCGCTACTCGAACTCAAGACCTCACCCTTTAACAACTTCCTCACAAGACAAGCTGTCACCAATTGATCTGCAGGTCAATTGGTAACCATTGAGCTTGATGATGTCACATTTCACTAGTGTGTGAACCTGACAAGATTCAACTCCGAGAAGACCGTTAGTTTTGTTCCACCAGACAGTGAATTTGAACTGATGAAGTAAGTTTTGGAATGTTTCTTATTGCATATTGTTATGGTACCAAAGTGTATTGACTACTGACTTGATAATGATACATGTATCGGATTACAGAGGGCGTGAATCTGCCGTTCCACGTTTTACCTACAACCAAAGAACTTGGTCGTACACGCATGGAAGTAAATGTCAAGGTAACTAGTTTAAGTTCTCAAAAACACTAAGAAAAAAAAAGAGCAGCTTGATCTTTGTTTTCTTACGGTCCAGTTTTTGTGTGTTTGTATCTTCAGGTCAAAAGTGTGTTTGGCGCTAAAATGTTTGCCCTTGGCGTTGTAGTTAAATTCCAGTTCCAAAACCAACAGCAAAGACCAATTTCTAAGTGACAACTGGTTGCGCTAAGTACAATCCATCAAGCGATTGCTTGGTTTGGAAGTGAGTTTTGTTTTTATGCACTCTTAGAAAGCTTCCTTGTAATTCTATTACTTGGTCTTGCTATCATTAATCTGTCTTCTATCTTTAACTCATTAGGATAAGAAAGTTTCCAGGACAAACAGAGTCCACAGTTCAGATCTTTTTATGTTATAAATGTTTGCTTCTGGTCTTGAGAAATATTGAACTCGTTACTTGGTTATCAAAACATCACTATCTCCTTGGATTTGACCCCTAACCGGAATATTTGATAGGTGTGAGAGAAGAGCAGTTACAACACGGTTGAGTGGGTTCGATACATAACCAAAGTGGGATCATATGAGATCAGATGCTGAACCTAAAAAATCATAGTTCAGCTTCAGTGACATCAGACATGACGCTTATGGCTTCTAGCTCTTGTTACTTAATGCAAAACAAGATATAAGAGTTAAATATCTCTTAAACCTCGGTCTGTTTGTTTTTATCCATTAGAGATATCTTGTGTTAATATGATTTCTTATGTCTTTACATTTAATTCGTTTTCTTCTCTTAACTACAAAACTTACACTTCATCTTTATTTTTAATAATTCCCCCAACATTTCACTGGATTGTCCATGTCCAAGCAGCCATGTAGCCCAACCAACATGTTATATATTATAACTATTTTTATAGATATTTGGAAGAGATGGCTAATGATATACATTGTGCATCGGATTTAATCCATCAATGTGACCAAGAACCAACATAGAATAGAGCTAGCAATAAGTATCAACATCCATAATTGCATAACGAGTTCCTTAAGGAATTATCGTCTCGTGGTTGTACATGGTCGCGGTAGATGGAACTGAGAGGGCTAAATTAACATGCATACTAAAGATACCAACAATAAAAACCCATTAAATAACTTCACAAGTAACACTGGTCATGAGTATGGGAATCCAACCATAACAAAACTAAATCATATTTGAAGAAAAAGAAAAAACTTTGTAATTATTTTTCAAACTTTTTTTTGATCATTATTCAAAACTTAACGATCGTCTCCGATTAAATTTTACAGGATAATCAAATTTACAAACAAATTAAAAACAAGGTGAAATGATATAGTCAGAAGTCAACCAGGAAATGGTGAATTTGTTTATCAAAACACTACAAGAATACAGCGTTATTCCGACGACTATTTTCGTCGGAGTTTCGTCGGAATAGTCACATTCCGACGGTATTTCAACGAAAATGGTCATCGGAAATATCTCGTCGGAAAAATATATTTCGTCGGAATTTTTTCGGACGTTCCGAGGAATCATTTCGTAGGAGTTTTCCTCGGAATTTCCTCGGAAATTTCCGAGGAAGGGTTTCCTCGGAATACACCAAGGACAAGAGTCCCTCGGAAATTTCCGAAAAAAGTCTTTCCACGGAAAAGTAATTACCGAGGAAACTTCTCCCTGGGAAAATCCGAGAAAATGACTTCCTCGGAATATTCCGAGGAAACATCTTCCTCGGAATTTTCCGAGGAAACATCTTCCTCAGAATTTTCCGAGGAATGTTTTCCTCGGAAATTTCCGAGGGAGTCATTTCCTTGGAATAATCGCAAACTAATTTTTTTTTAAAATAATTAATTTTTAATATATTTTGTATTTTTTAATTTAATTTTTAAAAATAAAATTTAATCTCAAATAGAAAACATATTATAATATTAAAAGTTTTACAAATTAAAAGAAAAAACATTAAACATGTTTTATTAAAAAAAACACAAACTAAAACTGCTCGGGGAACATCCGTCTCATCATTTCCATCATTTGTGCATTCGCCCTCTCTGCTGCGTCCACTTTAGCTTGTTGGACGGCCATCTGGGTTTCCAATGCTGAGATCCGGTCATCCTTGTTCTGTAGCTGCTCCATAAGTGTCAGATCAACAAAAGGCGCTGATGAAGAAGAAGCAATCGACGGAGATCGACGACCCAAACCGAACAAACGCCCTTTTCTCTTTGGAACCGCCTGAAAAGAAAACATAATGATTTTAGTAGCAATAAAGATAAAAAATAAAAATATAGTAAAAATAAAAATGAAGATCTTACCGATTCAACGAGTTCGTTTATTTGACCTCGAGACAGGTTGCTAGAACCAGCAGTAGTGGCGTCCTCATCAGAGATAAGCTGAGATAGGCGGAACTCTTCATCATCCTTCTGGCTTTGGACCAGGTCGACCACTTCCCTTACAAGACCATCAGAAATCTCGCCGGTCTTTTTGTTGGTATACGCCATCCTCATTAGGGCGAGATCATCAACCGGCTCACCATCATTTTCTTCCACCTAAAAAATGTAAGAAATGCATTAAAATTGAAATAAAAATGTTTAAAGATTTGAAATAAAAAATAGATTTAACTTACCATTCGATCTCCGAGAGTGTGAATACTCTGGGCACCCAAGTTGTGCTTGTACATGCCTTTTCTGCGACGCTCGCTCTTGCAGTTGCCAGAGTTGGTCACCGATCGGTCTTGCGTCGTATCCTTCTCCCAGTATTGGATCAACTCCGCCCACACCGTCTCGTTAATCGATTTTGGTGTCTTTCCTTTGATCCACTTCTGCTTCCACTCATAGATTTGCTTCTCATAATTATCCATGATTTTGTGGTTGAAGTGGTGACGGATGAAGTCTGTCTGATCAGAATTCCAGTTGAATTCTTGCTGAAAAAATACCTAATTAGAAAAAAAATTATATTAAAGATTAAAAAATAAGTTAAAAAAAATTAAAATTTACCGCAAACTGACGGAACCACATTTCCTGATCCTCAGAAGGGAAGCTGGTGAAGGTAGGATATCCCTTCTGGAGGGTCGAGTACATCATCCGGTTGTTGAAGGTGTTGATCCCGTTCTCCGATCGATCGAACCTAAGATAAGAGAAAAAATAGGAATGAAAAAAATATAATGATCTTTCCCACAAAATTTGCATTGAAGCCGGTTCTCATCCGCCCTCTAATATATCATGCAGTTACGATGCATACATCTATTACCTGATACGATAAACCAAGACCAGCAACGAGTTTCTGAACCTCGTAGTATGAACCCGGAGCTAGATTATCTTCTGGTAGAACACCTTTTACAAAATCAGCAATCACATCCACACAATTTTCAGCCAAATTATAATATGTTTTAATGCCCATCAGTCTTGTTGCAGATGATAAAGGTGAATGACCATCTCTGCAACCTTTGTACAAAGGATGTTTACCTGCATCCAACATATCAAAAAATCTCCTAGCTTCTGCATTGGGTAATTCTTCCTCTCTAAAATGATCATGTACCATCTGCTCAGTACCTACACCATAATCTACATCCGTTCTAATTGGTTCTTCTAACCTATCCGCAGTCTTAGGTTCGCTAGTACTACCATACTCATAATCAGTTTCTCCATGTTGATACCAATTTTTGTAACTTCGTGTAAACTCATTCAAATATAAATGTGTCCAAACATTCCACTCTTTTATAACCTTTTTATTTTTACAAGTAGAGCAAGGACATCTTAACATACCCGTTTTCGCTTCCGGTTGTCGTTGAATTAGCCCCATGAATTCGGCTATACCTTCTTGATATTCATCCGTAAGCAATCTTGTGTTAGGATCCATATGAGGTCGATCCATCCAAGAACGATAATAATTTGAAGAAGACATGGGTTTTTGAATATATTTCGTGTGTAAAGTGAGTGAGAAGATGAAATATTGAGTGAATGAAGAAGGTAAGGGGTGCTTGTATTTTTTATAGATGAAATACTGTCGGCATTTCCGACGAAATTCCGACGACTCCTCGGAATTTCGTCGGAATTATTCAACACCCACAACGGCTACCCACAACGGCTCTTTTAACGGATATATTCCTCGGAATTTCGTCGAAAACAACCGACAAAATAATTTTCCTCAGAATTTTTTCGGTTTATACCGACAAATAAATGTTCCTCGAAATTTCGTCGGAAATTTCCGAAAAAATTCCGAGGAAATAAGATTTTTTAGTTTCCTCGGAATTTTGTCGGAATTCCGTCGGAAAATTCTGAGGATATACGTTGCCGTCGGAATTTCCGTCGGAATATGCCATGTTTTCTTCTAATGAAATATGTATGTTTAAAGTAGTTTTTATAAAGTTTTTGATTAATTTATTAATTGTATCTAAAATGAAAATAAAATCTGTGATGTTTGAAGATTTCAAAAAGATGAATTTCTTGATTAATTTACAAGCACATTGAATGTAAATTGCCGATGATGCTCTTTTAGTCATCTTAACGATATTTTCTTCTGTAAACTATCTCGACTAGATATTTTTAGATACTTTATGTATCAAAAGCATCTCCAAAAACTTTTTTATAATTTTAAATATAAAACTTTGTGCACTCTAAAAGTAACTTTAAAATTTTAAATTTTAAAGTTTTGTACACTGAAACCTCAAATATAAGGTTTCACTGTACAAAACATTATATAAGGTTTCACTGTACAAAACATTATATTTAAGGTTTCTTACTTTCCTAACCCTTATATTTGTGAAACTTTCAAATAAAATTAATATTCTTTGTTTAATTATTTTTATCCTTTTAATACAAAATATTTTATTAACACTACAACAAATATTGTACAAAGATAATATTACACCAAACAAAATACAAAATACAAGAAACTAAAATTACATAACACAATGCAGAGTAGTAACAAAGACATTGAAATTTGAAGCCATCTAATTTGTTCTTAGGGTTTTCTCAAGGTATCGTTCCTCAAACTAATTATATTATCCAAAGATAAGAATATAACATGGGTTATTATTTAGCTGATGAAAGAATGTGATACCAATGCACCGATTAGAGATACAAAATCATCGTCAGTGGCACAAGTTAAAATGGCAATAACGAAAATGCTCATTTTCAAAACTTTTTAATATAATATAATATTTTTCTTATTAATTTTATTTTATAATAATTTTGTTGAATATTTTACACTATTAGTTAAGTTTTGATAAATATAATGAAATATAATAATTTTAAGGTATAATATAATATTTTACTTTTGGAGAGAAACACCCCAAAACCTTGTTGAATTTTTTTTTGCCAAACCTTAAAATAAGAGGGTTTTTAAAGATGCTCTAATTATGTAAAAACTATTTAAATATAATAGTAGTTTAGTGTCTATCTCTCTGAAATAAGTTTTGTTTTCAACCACATACAAGAGGTAGAGAAGGCAACATCCACCAATATTTATAAAAATTTCTTTCAAAATAGAGCAATTTAAATATAATATAATTGTTGACAGAAAAAATATAATAATAGTCTTCATGTCCTACTTTCGTTTTCGAACACACACAAGAAAATGCAAAACATAATTTCATGGTAAAGTTGTAAACAACATTTTGTGTTTTTGTTTTCAAATTTTTAACTCAAAGGTAATATAAATACAACCTTTTTAACAACAAATATACTAACTAAGACTAAGGATATCACATTTATATATTATAAAAAAATTATAACATGTGTCTAAATTTTTAGTTGATTTAATAGACATTTATATTTGATTATCTATTACGCATTACATTTACATTAGTTTTCAAAAATTTAAATTACATAATATCTTTAAAATTGAAAATTATTGTGATTAAATATTAATATCACTTTTGTTTGATTTTTAACAAATAATAATTATTATATTTTTTAAATAAAATATATTATATTTCAAATGTAAGAAATTGTAAAAATTATTTCAAGTTTTAAAATATATATAATATGTTAGTGTATCACTGCTGTAATCCAATAGTTTTAAAACCGGACCGGTAATTAAACCAAAACAGTTTTTAGCCATAGGTCAATATGGTTCCATCTGGTTCAATTGAGTTCAAACAAATTCAATTTAACTATATATTATAAATAATAGACATATTCTTGAAAAGTGATCATATCAAATAAAATGTTTCAGTAACCAAAATGTTGTAAAACATAAAAATAACAAAAATAAAATACAACAAAAATTTATAAAATAATTTAATAGTTCAAATCTGAAACCAATACGAAAAAACACATTTAATTTTATTCTCTAAGTTTGCTTCACCCAAACTTCTTCACTTTTTAATAAATCATGTAAACTAAGTTTTTATTTGCTCATGTAATGAGAAATAAGAATAAGTACGATGCTTTATTCTTTTATACATATTTGAAATTTCATGAATTTTAATGTTTTAATTATTAAATTCTCAAGACAAGTGATCATGAATAATATGTAAACAAAGTGAGAAGCAAACATAAACAATATGTTGACGTGAAGATTTATCTGTGTGAGTTACGGCGTTGGTTTATTAATATTATGCAAACTCTATTTTTATTTTAAAATAAGAAAAGTTAAAAAAGAATTTACATAATTTTAGTTTACATACGAATCCAGGTTTTGTCAGTTCATTGGATCACCGGTTTCTCGGTTCTTAATGGTTTAATATTGATTTTAACCGGTTTAACTTTAGCAGGGTTTTTGCTATTAACTCTAACTATATTGTTACAAAGGATATTACTTCATAATTATAAAGGATGTATTAAAAATAAAAAATATCTCAAAACTAATATAATACTGTTAAAAATTATTTATTTTATAAATTGTCTTTTTCTTAAATTTATGAATCCAACTATAAAAATATTGTTAACTAGGTGTTTTGCTCGAAAATACGAGTATTATAGTATTAATATAAACATTATAATTTAATGAATATTATGATAAATTTTAACTGAATATCAAATTAATTATATGAAAAGTAGTAATTTTTGTTGTTCTATAGAAGTTTATCTAAATGGACACATGATCCGTCTTATACTATGTGGTATAGTCACCAATGGTAAAATTACTTATAACAAAAAATTCCCTTTGATATCACTTGAATCAAAAGTTACCAAGAAAACATCCATCAATAAAGCATGAATCTTTGTTCCCTAAAATTAAATTACAAAGATAAGTGACTAAAACTAAATCGTATAACTAATGCAATTCAATAATGAAGAAAAAAAATATTATACTTACTATTATATCAACCAACACCAATTCAATTGAAACGATTTTTGAGTCCAAATTTCAATCCCTTCCTTTTATCTTGTATAACAATCAACATTTCAATAAACAAGTGGACTTTCTAATTAAAAAGACACTGTTTGTAAGTTATTATTTTCCCTGGAAAGTTTATAAGTTTCGGGTATATCGATAAAATTTATGATGACAATATATATACTAACATAGAGTCGGTTTTTATGATATAATTTTAAAATATATACTAATATAAAGTTGACTTCATAAATAGTTTTACTGTATTAGCACTTATATTATTATATAATATAACATAAATTATGATAAATATCACCTATATATTATTAAACTATAATATAAGATAATAGATAATTGTACGCATTTTGTGGGGTTAATATATTTCCAACAATATTAAATTTAACATATGTTTCGTATTTAAAATTTTCGTAATAATTAATTTAAAGTAATTTTTAAGGTGTTATCCTTACAACTTTAGCACTCTTCCGTGAGGCCACCGTACTCATTCAGTAACTGTCGGTGGTATCTGTCACTTCAAAGTTACATAGTAAGCAGAATAATTATATATCTAATTACAAATTTTGAATTAATAATATTATTTAAATTAATATATTAATGAATCTACTAAAATTACTTAAAATATGACACATAAGTTAAATAACATAAAATCATAAAGAACATGACACATAAGCAAAATCAATTCTCTAAAATAAAAAAAAGCAAAATTAATTTTCAAATAATAATAAAGTAAATTAATATGTTTTATTTCGAGAAATTGCCAAAAATACCACTTTCCTTGTACCATTTTCAAAAATACCCTAATCACTTTTTTTTTAAGATGGAAAAACACACTTATAACCCTTAGGTTAATTAATCTAAGATTTAGGGTTTAGAGTTAAAGAGTGGTGTAGAGTGGGGGTAGGGTTTAGAAATTTAAATTTAGGATTCTAATTAATTTTAAAAAAATTTGCTCCTCGAAAAAGTGGTATTTTTGAAAATGTTTTTTTAATTAAAGTAAAAATGAAAAGTGGTACAAAGAAAGTGATATTTTTGAAAATTTCCCATTTATTTCTAACTAGTACAGTCTTAAGAAACTTTTAAATAAACTATTTTATTAAAAAATATTTACTTTTCAAATAATTTTTATTTTTATTATCAATCTTTAATTGTAATCATCAATTTTAATAATATGAATATGTTTGTTAATTGTAATCAACAATTTTCAAACGTTTTTGCGCAGACCTCTCCGGACCAGTGCGCCGTCAGAGCCGGGGAGCATAAAACCTATAGAGATAACCCCTAAGTTGTATTGCACATAGACTGAAGAACATCAAAGGTTGCTCCAGGCCCTTCAAGGCTTACCACTTTTGGCATACTTGGGCCGCTTATATCAGTGTCCATGAGGCCTACTTGATGGTCCATACCTGCAAGAGAAAAGGAGAGCTGAGCAGGGAAAATGCGCTTACCAACCAACCCCACCTTTGCCAGACAGAACAAGAATCTTGTGTTTAACAGTGCTCATCATCTTTGTCATGGAAACCAGATCACTGGTCTAAACCAGATTAAGGAAAAAACAGAAAATGTCAGCCCAAATATATCGTTGAATAACTTCAACTAGTATCCAAGTGAGTCTGAGATACAAAACATATATGGAAGCTTAACATGAGATTAGTATCAAACAAATCACTGGTTTAATCGTCACAAGGTGTTGCTCTCAAGAGAACAGTACAAAGCAACAACTCCAATAAAAGCTCACAGGCTTTTAAAATGTATGTTCTCAATTAGCTAAAAAAATATTTACTATTCAAGAAATTCAAATCCTATAATACAAATACATAGACTTCCACATAAAAAGATATTAATATGTGATCAAAATTTTAAATAACATATATCAAATTATATATAATTCTGTTAAAATACATTTAAAATTATAAAGCTAAAAACTAAATTAAATTTTGAAAAACTAATCATATTTTAATCTAACTAAAATAATTGTTGCTATCTAATTTACTTCGAAATTTATTACCTAACTGATCTTTTTCTTATATCTAAAATCATTTTAGAGATATTATTCAAACTTCGTATACTTTTTAATCCAAACAAACCACTTTATAGAGATTCAAAACTTTTAGTATTACCAATTTTTCTTAGTTAATTCTCGTCCTTATATTTGTGGTCAATATCTCAAAATGTAGCCATTATTTTAAGATAATTAATCTCTGGTTCTAAGGCCAAGTGAGACACTAAAACACCAATTTTAGTATAATTTCATCTCCAGCAAAAATAAAATAAAAATGACATCATATAACCAAATTTGATATAATGAGAATAGTGTTATGCTAAATTCCTCACACCAAACATTTATTACATATTTTAATAATATAGTTTAATTATTGTCATTAGTTAGTTCCAATTTTTAATTATAAATAAATATATTTTATATTTGTAATTTTAATTTATTATCAGAAAATTAAAATTTAAAATATTATTTTTCAATTTATAAATCACTAAATGAGTATTATTAATTAATACAAATTCTTATTAAATAAATATAATATTTTATTAAGTGCTTTTAATATTGAATAGTTTGAAAACTTTGAATACAACTAGTACTTTGTATAGAATAAATATATATTGTAATGTTCTTAAAACAAAAATATAGATGTAAGTAAATATTATGAACATAAAATTATATAACTCTAAAAACATAATACTTAAATGTGATAACATGATTATTTATGGAAAATTGCCAAAAATACCACTTTCTTTGTACCACTTTTCAAAAATACCTTAATCACTTTTACCTTTGTTTCTTAAGAGGAAAAAACACACTTATAACCCTTGGGTTAATTAATCTAAGACTTAGGGTTTAGAGTTAAGGGGTGGTGTAGGGTGGGGGTAGGGTTTAGGAATTTAAAAGTGATATTTTTAAAAATGTCTCTTTAATGAAAATAAAAATAAAAATTGGTACAAGGAAAGTGGTATTTTTAAAAATTTCTCATTATTTATTAACTACAAGTAATAAAAATCTAAAATATTATAATTTAATACATCAAATATAATATTATTTTGATTTAAATTTTGGAGATGACAAAAATTTGACACCAAAACACTAAATCTGGTGTAATTTCAACATAATATAAAATTTGTTTGAGCCCTCAGTCTTTCGAATTCAATGTAAGACCATCAACAAGGAGGGTGCTTAATCATTTATTCAACTATTTAATGTGATGCAATGAGGTTGTTAAATTTGGAAGAATGATGACTTGAATGTAGAATCGAGATTCATCAATAATACAATGCACAAAGTAACTCTAAGAATATATATCTCTTTTATTAGAAATCCTTTACACAATTTTTACAGACTTGCTTGATTCGAATTACACGACTCGACACGGATCGATTTCTAACACACCCAACTTGCGTGAATCAACTCATGTTGATCACGTCTACAAATCACTCACTCTCTGAAACCTCAAAATCCCCTTTGTGTTTCGGTGAAAATTACAACATCAAAAGCCTTGACCTAATTCTAGGAAAAACCAAGGTATATATCAAATAATCTTTTCTTATTATTTAATATATTATTTCCTATATTTTAGCATCACTAAATCTTCCAATTTGTGATCTAAATATTCTTATTTAAGACATATTTCGTCAGCCAAACATATGGAAATATTCCACATCATCACATCTTTGATACCTCTTTTTTATTCTCTGAAGCGTGTGTAACACTTCATTTTCCATGTGTAATACCCAAACGCGAATCAATGCTCCACCACTGTAGCAACCTATCAAGCTCCAAAGTCTTGAGCTTACATTCTCCCCCTTTTTCACTGAGTTTTATAACTCAAGATCACTAACCTCTAAGAACAATATGCTTATCTTGAACTCCCCCTGAAGCAAGTATCATCTCCCCCTGCTGAAGGTGAAAAACTTCATGATACTTGTTGGACCATCCAAAATCTCAATGCCTTCTAGTAGAAGTCCATCGACATGGTTCTTCACCTTCAGCATATTGATTTCCAATCCAAGTGTGTGACACATTGGTATGCTCGTGTGACACACCTTTCGTAAATTTAGGATACAAATCCTTCTTAGATATCCATATTTGTCCATACCTTCTGGGTTCCACATAACAAAGGTTCATCCTCCAAGCTCGCTCAACCTGATTTCTACGAGCATATTAGTAGGCAACATTATGTCCGATCTTACCACAAAAGCGACAGCCATTCCTTCGCTTAGCAACAACTTTTATGTCTTGTACTTTTGACACTGATTTTGATGGTTTTGCAGCTACTGATATGCTAGTTTGTTGAGCTGTACCTTTGGGTTTATCATATGATTTTACTGCAGCTTTTATGAACTTTATCCCATCAGTCTTTTCATGATCTTGATCTTGTGAAGTATTACCTTTATAACCCAAACTCCAATTGATTTTTGGAGACTGCCCAACCGATAGGATATGATCCAGAGTAGCTAATCCAGTGTTCAGCATTCTTAATTTCTTGTAGTTTTCACTAAGTTCTCTTTGTAGCAGCTGGCTTTTCTCAAGTTCCTCATTCAGTAGTTGTTTCGTCTGCTCATATTTAGTCTCCACACTCTTTTAGATTGTAGGCCTGCTCAGAGATTGTCTTTTATAGACTATGTAGATCAAACTCCTTCTCTTCTTTTGACACCTCAGTCTCTGATTTATTGTTGTTTCAGACTCTAAAATGTTCACTTGTGCTTTCAGCGTTGCTTTATCTTTGATCAGTTGTATATTTTCTTCACTGAGTTTAGCAAACTGACCAAAGAAAACCTGATACTCAGCAAAAAGATCAGCATTTAAATCACTTTCTGTATCACTGTGTGATGCATCAGAATTGGGGTGTGACACACACGTACGATATTCAACTTTAGTGATGTCTTTTTCAGATCCCACAACTTCATGAAGAGCCACGAAATTGAGAGCATCTGCTTCTCTTTCTGACTTTCTATCACTGCAGCTTCTCTTCTTCTTCATCTTCTTTGTATTCACACAATCTGACTTTATGTGCCCATAACCATTACATCCATTACACTTGATTTCTTTTCTCTTGAATGATGAACAATCTATTTTGACATGTCCAATACCATGACAATTAAAACACACCACTTCATGACTTTTATGTCCTTCTTCTTCTCTAGGCAGTGTTTCGCTGGACATCTTATGCAAAAGATTCATGATTTCTTCAAGTTTCTGAATCATTAGGTGAATAGATTCTTCAGCTCTTTGGATATCTTCTTCAACAGTAACTCTTGAGTTTTGAACAGGCTTTGACAACTTAGATTCTAATTCCATCTCTTCAGCTTTTAAAATTCTTACTACCTTATGGAACTTTAATTCATCAGTGTTCATTGTCAAGGTTATCACCGCTTTATGTGCTGCAAACTTAGTAGGTAAATATCGCAAAATTTTCTTCACCAATTTTGCATCTTCATATTTTTACCTAAAACTTGTGTTTCATTGGCTATGGAGCTGAGCTTAGCATTGAAGTCTCTTATCTTCTCATCATCGGCCATCCTTATGTTTTCAAATTGTGATGCAAGCAAGTCCAATCTTATCCTCCTAACATTCACAATACCCTCAAAAGCGTTTTGTAGTATATCCCAAGCCTCTTTAGCTGATTCACATCCTTGTATTAGCTCAAATTGCTTACCATCTACAAAACTGAAGATTGTATCCAATGCTTTCGCATTAAACTTTGAAATTTTTTTTCTGTTGCAGTCCACTTTGTCTTTGGTTTAGGTGTCTTCAAACCATCTTCTAGCATCACACATGGTTCTTCCCATCCAGTTTGAACAACCGTCCATATATCTTCATCAACTCCACGAAAGTTTGCTCTCATTCTCACTTTCCAATACCCATAATTCATATCATTCAGCAGCAGCATGTTATGTGCCAAAATCGCCATAATCTCTTCTCAGGATCTCACCTTGGTGCGAAGAACCTCCTTCGTTTAGGTGTCCCGCTCTGATACCAATTGTAGAATCGGGATTCAGCAATAACACAATACACAAAGTAACTCCAAGAATATGTATGTCTTTTATTAGAAATCATTTACACAATCTCTTACAGACTTGCTTGATCCGAATTACACGACTCGAAACGGATCGATTTCTAACACACCCAACTTGCGTGAATCAACCCCTATTGATCACGTCTACAAATCACTCACTCTCGGAAACCCCAAAATCCCCTTTGTGTTTCTGTGAGAATTACAACATCAAAAGCTCTGACCTAATTCTAGGAAAAGCCAAAGTATATATCAAATAATATTTTCTTATTATTTAATATATTATTTCCTATATTTTAGCATTACCAAATCTTTCAATTTGTGATCTAAATATTCTTATTTAAGACATATTTCGTCAACCAAACATATGAAATATTCCACATCATCACATCTTTGATATCTCCTTTTTATTCTCCGAAGCGTGTGTAACACCTCATTTTCTATGTGCAACACCCAAACACGAATCAATGCTCCACCACTGTAGCTACTTATCAAACTCCAAAGTCTTGAGCTTACATTGGATTCATACAAATTGAGTTTATTCAATTTTTTGAAAGAAAAGAAAAGGGATCCATTTTGTCATGCGTTCATTAGTTATGTGGACAAAAAAAGAAAAATACATGGAAGATTAAAAAGGGGATGTTAAATCATGTAAACCATTGTATATGTCTAATGGTAAGTTGGCATGTGATTTCTCAGTGCGCTTTGTGATTAACAAAGGAAAAAGGTACTTTAGAGTACCTCATATGTGAATGATTCTCGCATTGCTTTCACCATCATCATCATCATCAAAGTCTCAACTCATATGAATGGCCTGATTGGTTAATGCTGCAAATTTTAGTTTTCTGCTATAGAATTTAAGGTGTAGAATTTTTGTTGTAGTTGTATAGTTTTTGCTTTGATTTTGAAAAGGAAAATTTGGTTGATAAATATTAATTAGATGTTTCAAAACTCAGAGATGCGTTCGAATTTTCTAGAGGATCGATTTATGTGCTGTGGAAAAAAATAGGTGCTACAGGCAAAAGGAAAAAAAAACTAGGCTGTAGATTTTCAAAAAAGTTGAGTATAGTGTGATTGGTAGAATTTTGTGGTTTTGAGATATTTGTGGCAGTCTGCAGCAACTAAAGAAACTACCATGAGACAACCGAGAAGACTGCAGCTTGTGCTACATTTATTAAAGTAGGGCCTACGTGCTACTTTCCCACGAAAACTATCATAGATTCCCACCAAAATGATCTAGTGTCAAATTTTTATGATTTGAAAAATATAAATGTATTTCTCCACGAATTAACATTTCTGAATGTATTTTCTCCCTGAACCGATATTTCGAAAGTTAATTACTCATAGACCATAGTTTTAACTGGTTTACTATTAACCAAATAATTTAAACATGCTAAATCAAACTAAAATTTATTTTCAACAATTTTTATTAAATAATATTATTTTCTTCTTGTTGAAATTTCAAAATATATAGATTTTGAATTCAAAAAAGCTTTCCTATTTTTTTTTTGCATTTTTAAAAAGTTAAAATAAAAACTTTTACATCAAGATTTTATGTTTACAAAATTTAATAAAATTACAATTAACAAATAAGCTTATTAAATTTTTATGTTTTTAGAAATTTAAAAGCAAAAAATAAATTTTGATAAAACGTCTAAAATCTATGTTTTGTTCAATTTTGACGTAAATTATTTTTATCAATAACATAAAATTATAAAATTATGGATATTTATTAATTTTACATACAACGCCACAATTTAATAAATTTCAAATCTTGATGTAACTTTTTAATCAATTTTTTTTTCAAATTTAAAAAAAAAACGCAAAAAATAATAAGCTTAATTTCATTTTAATTTTATTAAATTTTGTAAATATAAAATCTTGATGTAAATTTTTCTTTTTTTTTTTAAATGCAAAATATTCTTTAATAAAAGTGTAATTTACAATTGTTAAAGTAATTTTACAAAACCAAGATTTGTAAATCGTTTGAAAGTTATTAAAATGTGGCGTTGTATGTAAAATTAATAAATATCCATAATGTTATAACTTCGGAGAATTACCAAAAATACCACTTTTCTTTTACTATTTTTCAAAAATGCCTTAATCACTTTTACCCTTGTTTTTTAAAAGGAAAAACACACTTATAACCCTTGGGTTAATTAATCTATGACTTAGGGTTTA